>CAUDMG010000118.1:0-93760 GCA_958450375.1 Homarus gammarus | reverse complement strand
TGTGAACGGTAGATTACAAAATGAATTCCTAATCAAAACATATAAATAACACATAAATGAATTTTACTTAAATACCAGTAAATTTGTCCTATTCTTTTAACAATCTGTGAATAAAATTAATATTTTCCAGTAAAGATTATTAAAACAACATACAATTCTACATCAGGAGACTTCTTTTGAATTGTTGAACTAAAAATTATACTTTTCGTGGCTTCTGAAACTGCATTCATCCTAGCTACAAGTTTTAATTATACATTATATATACACTCAACTGTTCCTCTTGTCGAGGCAATCGATGAAATATAAAAGTAGGATGAATTTCTTTGGATGTCCCGCACAGGAACACTAGTGGGGCCAAAGTGGGCCCACCGAAGGCGACGTATTCGGTAAACAAAGAGACCATATCTATGCCATCTGCCTCGGAGGCACATAACTAACGCACACACCAAAAGCTCGAGTTTTCCTATCTTTCATAAATAGTCTTTGGTAGTACCATTAAGCTGGATGGATGATGGAGGTGTGGCTGAACCAGAGGCAGGCTGAAAGAAAATCTGAGTCTTGCGCACGTTCAGCTCAAGGCAGAAGTGTGCATACATATCTGCATAGGTGTTCAAGATTTCCTGTAGGTCGCGTTCAGTGTGAGCGACAAGGGTAAGGGTGTCTGCATACTGAAGTTCACTTATGGAAGCTGCCGACACTTTTGTTCCTGCCTGCAGTCGTCTTATTTTGAAAAGATCCTTCATCCGGTACTCTCCCCCCCCCCCCCCCCCCACGGTTAAGTTGGCATTAGCACGAGTAAGGAAGGCAGCAAAGAAAATGGAAAAGAGATTTGGTGCCAGTACACCTCCCTTTTTTTTTTATCCCCGTTTGGATGGGAAAGAACTCAGGCTGGGTGCCATTGTGCAGGACACTGCCGTTCATGCCATCGTGGAGTTGCCTTGGAGATGAATTTGGTTCTCCAGAGGGCTTCCCTGTTGACCGAGTCGAAGGCCTTGGTTAGGTCGATAAAAGCCATGCACAGGTCACGACGTTGTTCTCTGCACTTTTCTTGTATCTGGCGGGCAACAACGATCATGTCAGAGTGGGTAGTGAATGTGGAGACGGTGGAAAAGTTTGAAGCAAAATTTGATAAATACTGGAAAAATCAAAAACAAGTATATAATTATAGGGCACAAATATCCGCCACACGCAGCCACCGTCTGAGTAGAAAAGAGGCTATTGAGATGGAGTCACAGGCGTGAGCCTCTTCCAGAAGATCATCTGTGAGTATCTGTGAGTGATGGTCTAAAGCCACACTGAGATTCTGGGAGGAAGTTTTCCTCCTCAGGTAGTAGTCTGTTTAGGTGGACTCGGCCGATAGTCTTGCCAGCTACAGACAGTAGCGAGATCCCACGGTAGTTGCCACAGTCTGACCGGTCTCACTTATTCTTATAAATATTGATGCTGGAGGCGTCATTAAGAGCTTGGTGGATTTCCTCCTTTCCCATATATTTTCCAGGAGAGAATGGAGAAGGCTAGTATGCAGAGATCCTCCTGCTTTATACACCTCGGCTGGGATTCAATCAGGCCCGAAGGCTTTGTAATTTTTCATCTGTTTGATGGCAGTAGCTACCTCATCCAGGGTTGGAGGATAGCTGAGATAGGACAACTGTGGATGCTGAAGGACCTGCTAGGGAGTCAGGATATCCACATCGGTGTCTTAGTTGAACAGCGAATGATAGTGATCTTTCGAGCACTGAGGGATGCCTTCTTCATCCTTAATTAGGGAGTTACCATTGGATGAGCGGAGGGGGCTGTGCCATGAGTGATTGCCGCATAAATTTTTTTATTGGAATTTAAAAATTCACGCATGTTGTGTTGATCTGCAAGTTTTTGCATTTCACATGCTTTATTTTTAAACCAGTCGTTCTTTAGATTGTGAAGCTCACTCTGGGCCGCCGCTTTCCTCTTGTGGAAGGTATCAGCCTTAGTCCTAGACTGAGGGTTGTTCTGCCAGTAAGTTAAAGCAGCATGTTTATCATCGATGAGCACATTGATTTCCAGGTCATTTTCATCAAACCAGTCCTGATGTATTCTTTCGACCTGGCCGAGGGTCTCTCCTTAGGTTTTTGTCATGACAGTGTCGAGAGTGCTCTATTTGGCACTGGGATTTGTGTTATTGTTGCCGGGTCGTTTATCAGCCCATGTTCGAGCTCTCTCTGAAATCATGTGTTACCTCTGGATCCTCCAGACGCTAAGTGTTAAAATCTCTTCTGGAGGCTCGTTGCCTTCGCCGTTTTGGGGCGACTTGAAGTGAGAGTGGCCTAAGCTATACATGGTTTGGGTGATGAGGACATCTCAGCAATCTCTTTCTCTGACAATGATGTAGACAATGAGATGCCAGTATTTGGATCATTGGTGTAGCCATGAATCCATGAACTTGTCGGCCTGCCTAAACAAGGTATTGGTGATAGTGAGGTTGTGTGCAACACACTTGCTGAGGAGGAGCAGGCCGTTGGGATTTCACTTGCCTAGTCCATTTCTCCCTATGGTTCCCTGTCAAATGTCAGCATCTCTACCAACTCTGGCATTGAAGTCACCATGGAGCACAACCTTATCTTCTCTGGGGATAGATTAGCACTCTGTCGAGGTCGGCGTAAAAGGCCTCCTTGATGTCATCCTCTGCATCCAGTGTTGGGGTGTATGACCTGAGTGTTTCAGTAGGACTCTGGGCGTCATGAGGCGCTCGTTGATCCCAACAGGCATTTCAGTTAGCCTGTGTAGGATGTGATGGCTGATGGCAAATCCAATCCATAAATGCGGCTTCCCTCCGCAGCAGGCTTACCTTTCTGTGAGTCGACCTAAGTCTGGGAGCCGGGACTCACTATTGACTGCTATGTCGATGTTATATCTAGTCAGCTCTTTTGCCACAACGGCGGTTCTTCTTTCAGGACGTGCGTTTGTGCTAGTATCCAGAAGGGACCTGACATTCCATGCAGCGACCATAGGAGGTTGTATAGTTTTTTTTTTTTTATCTGTGATTGTAATTGTGCTTTCGACCGCATAAGGATGACCTTACTGGGTGCGGTTGCCTAGTCAGGTTGGTTCTTTAGGCACACTACATTATGTTTAGGGCACCTTTTCTAGCCTCCTCCCCATGTGGGGTGAGCAGAGTGGCTCCTCAAAAAGGCTGCTCAGTCTCACACACAGGACCGGAATGCACTGCTGCCTAGATCCCAGTTATAACAAGGGTAAACTCGCGAGTAAAATTATAGGTAATGGGAATGTAAGGTGAGGAATGTTTGGTAGCGTGGCTGATTAGTTATTTGACTGTTAATTTATATTCACAGGGGAATTTTTTAAACACCAATTCTTAGTACAGCTATATATTAGTTAGCTGAATGACACAGACGCATTAATAGATCATTATATTTACGTTACGAGACAATGACACTCGGACACAAACATGAAATGGATACACTTCCCACCGTAAGTAACTCACCCCACGGATCGTTCTAACAATGACTCATGTGTGACCTGAGGGAGGCTCAGCGGCTCGGGGATGTCTGCAGGTGCTGCTGAAGAGCGTGCCTCCTGTCTTCTTCTGAGTCCTGTCTTTCCCTGTCTGTTCTCATCTATCTCTGGAAGGAGCAGTCGGCCCCTTCCCTATTATAATAGCAATGTTTCGTGGGAGGAGCTGCAGGCCTTTTATGTTGGCAGTGATAAGTCGGCAGATGACGTCTCCTGATCAACACTAAACTGGGTAGGTCTGGACAGCTGTGTTTGATCAGGTGCGTGGTCATGTTGCTTATCGTGGAACGCCGGTCGGTAATGCTCAATTTCAATTTCAATTGTTTATTCCTTGATAGAGGAAGCGGGATCCTAGTGCTGTCACTAGGTACCCCTGTACAATAACACCAGAAGCATCTGGCAAGTGTGACAAGTATATACAGTATAAATATTATAAAGGGGCTTACTAAAGCCTAAGGAAGGAAGGATATTACTTTAACACATAATCAATGTTATTTACATAATATCTGGCCAGTATGGGGAGGATCATCGTGTCTCCGTCAGGGGGTCGTGGAGTGGTGGTCCAGCAGGCGTCACGGAAGCGTTGTATGTGGGGACATCTTAGGAGGTAGTGGATAAGGGTGCTGCTGTCGGGTCTTCTGCATAATGCACAAGAGCGTTGCTCAGGGGATGCGGGGATACCAATCTCCCAAGCAAATTCATACCCAATAATGATACGGGCAGCAATCACGTCCCTTTTCCGCGACTCTTTCCCATAGACGTACGAGAGGTCAGGAAGTTTACGGAGGACATCGTACCAGGTGGGAGGGGAGTCCAGGGGGATGGCTACTTCCCGAGCTTCTCTCTGTTTGCGGCGAATTTGGGTCCTAAGCTGTAAAAGTGTTCGAGGAACAACGTAGTCAGGTGTGGCCTTGTTGCAACCAGTCTTGGCAAGACCATCTGCTGCCTCATTCCCTAAGATACCGACATGACTGGGTATCCATAGGAATGTCACAGGACGGCCTGCATCATGAAGTGTTGATGTTAGCCCTTGTATT
The DNA here is from genome assembly GCA_958450375.1 of Homarus gammarus. Taxonomy (NCBI): domain Eukaryota; kingdom Metazoa; phylum Arthropoda; class Malacostraca; order Decapoda; family Nephropidae; genus Homarus; species Homarus gammarus. The sequence continues at coordinate 89,213 of CAUDMG010000118.1, read as the reverse complement.
CGGAGGATGAGGTCCTTATTTTCCCCTGATCCAAATGCGATCCCGTCGAGAGCAGACCTGGAATCGCAGCAGACAAGCAAGGGACAGAAACCATCTGCTTTTTCCTCAGCGAGAAGGGCAGCAAGGAGGGCTATTAGTTCAGCCTGAGTGGAGGATGCCCCTTCAGAAACCCTGAGAGACAGTTTGATAGACTCAGGGGCATCAGGACGGGAGATGTAGACACCCGCCCCGGCCCGACCTGTAGCGGGGTCAACAGAACCATCAGTGAAGATTACGACCCTACTTGGGGATTAGTGGGCGATCCTGGAGAGGTGGTATTTGCAGAGAATAACAGAGTTCACGTGGGATTGCGGGAGCGGTCCACCAAGGGCAATCACTTCAGATTGAAAATCCAGCCGGGGAGAGGAGACGAACCACCAGCAGGGGTGACAACAATATCAGGCAGGAGGTCGTGTTCCTGAAGGGCTCGGATGAGTGACCCTCGCCACTGTCTTCTAGATGGAGGTCGGCCTCGGACAGCAGGAGTCAAGTTGACTTGGACATAGTTGCCCCGAGGATCCCGTAGAATGAAAACGGTAGTTTTTAGGTAAAACTCCTGGACACGATCCTGTAAGGGGGAAAGTCCAAGTTCGGTATATAGAGAAGTAGAGCGTGTCCACTGAGGAGCCCCAAGGATGATACGAGCAGCTTTCCTCTGGATAACTTCGAGACGGTTGACAGCAGTCCGACTAATGTTGACGAGGGCAGGGGCGGCGTAGTCGACACAGGAACGGACAAAGGACTTGCACATGGTGAGAAGTACAGGGATGGTGGCACCAAGGGAACCCCTGCACATGGTAGAGAGGGGAGCGAGACGCCGAAAGCATATGTCTCGAAGATAGCGGACTTCAGGGATCTGACAACGTGTGCGAGTTACATACACACTCAGGTATTTTGTCTCATTAACCCAGTCCAAGGGCATTCCTGATAAGATAAGGGGTGGAGGTACAACACGACCGTGCCACATGGCTTTTGTTTTCGCAGTTGAAAGAAGGAAACCAAGTGAATCACACTCTCTAGAGACCAGATCAAGGACTTCCTGCATTCTGAGGTACTCAGGGGTTTGGAGGAGGACATCGTCGGCATATCCTGAGTGGACAACTTCTGTCGGCCATTGAGGGAGTTGTGGAAGCCGCCTATGGTGTGAAGAAGGCGACGATGGAGTATCCTCTCCATCATCTTGCAAACACAGGAGGTAAGACTAATGGGTCGATATTTCCCAGGATCTCCCGGCTTAGGGATGGGGATAATAGTGGCATTTTTCCAGTTAGATGGGAGAACCCCATGTTCATAAGACATATTGTAGAGAGCAAGCAAGGGGCCATTTGGAATATTAGTACAGGCGTTGAGGACGGAGTAGGTTATCTGATCATCCCCAGGAGAGGTGTCTTTTCTAGAGCGACGAGCACTGTCAAGCTCGAACTGTGTGATGGGATGATTAGTGGGGGCAGGGGAGGTAAGAGCAGCACGAACAACAGGCTCAGACGCATCGATGCGAGCCTGCACTGCCTCCTGCATTGGATCTGGAAGTGCCTCAGGGGAGGAAGCTCGTGCCCAGTCCTCCATTAAAGAGCAGGCAAGGGAGGCGGGGTCAGGGTGGGGAGGAGGCCTCCGTCGAGTACCCCGTATAGCATTAATCCGATTCCATACATAAGAGGGTGACGACTGGAACGATAGAGACCCCGTGAAGGATAGCCAGTCTGCCTCACGAATCCGACGACGCTCCTGAGATGCAAAGGAGCACCAATTTTTTAAGTCTTCCCAGTCCTCTGGAGACCGAGACCTCCGTATGGCAGAGTGGAGATCACGGGTTACCTGCCGGAGATGTCTCATGGCAGGGATACGATACCAGTAGCTGGTGGCACTTCTGGGGTGACGGGGAGGGCGTGGAGGGGCAGTGCGATTGACAGAGTCATACACGGCATCAACAAAATCAGCGCTGTAAGAGTCAAGGGACTGGGGGACAAAATAGGAATCCGCCCAGGTAGAAAGGTTTTGGGTAAAGGAAGGAACAGCATCTTGTGTGAGACGAAGGCGAGGGGATCGATAAGGAGCTGATGTAGGGGCAGAGAAGGAGAGCCTGAGATGGGTAGTAACGGCAAGATGGTCACTATACAGAGCAGACTCTGTGCAGACGGTAGGATGGAAGGAGGTATGACCGTTCAATAGTTAACCAACATCAAGGAAACTATAGGAGAGGTGAGGAGGATCGTCAAACCAAAGAAAGCGAACATCATCATCCCCATTAAGAAACTGTGAGAGATGTGATCCGTTAAGGGTACATGGCGTGGGATGATCCGGAGTAAGAGTGGGATGGCGGGCATTAAAGTCGCCAAGAACAAGAGTGAGAATCCCATCATGGAGGTCGTGAAGAACCTGGGGGTCCAAAGAATCACTCTTGAAATGAACATTGACTACACGAAGGGTCCGGGCACCAAGAGTAAGGGAGACAGAAAGTAATTCAGACGGGGGTCCATGTGAGTCAGGTGAAGGGAGACGAACAGATGGAATGGTGTTACGCACAAGGGTAAGGAGGCCACGAGCCTGCCCACGGTACCGAGGCAGGGTGTAAACAGTATAGCCAGAGAGGCGGAGTGGAGTAACATCGTCTGTGATGGTTTCCTGAAGTAGAGCAACATCTACTTGATGGGAGAGCACAAACTGGGCGAGGTCTGTCCGGCGAGGTCTAAGTCCCTGGATGTTCCATTGTAAGAAGAGGAGGGAACGACCTCCGGTGTGAGATGAGTCATTGGGGCTAGACAGGGCTCCAGAGGAGGTACCAAACTTTGTTGAGAAAAATGGAGAGGGAGGAGTGGGAGAGAGAGGGATGGATCCTCCATCTCGGGAGATGGAAGGAGGCGGGTCATCAGGGCTTGCATAGAGCGCCCCTGTTGGGTCAGGGTGTCCAGAATGAGTTGTTGTTGCCTCTGCAATGTCGCAATTGTTTTCACAAACGAGTCAAGTTGGGCAGAGAGAAGGTTGATTTGCAAGGAGTGGCGATCCAGACGAAGAGTGATTATTTACATAGAACCAACTTGGTGTACCTGTGCAGGAGCTGGAGGTGGCGGTAAGGATTGCCGAGGGCCCGAATGGGCATGTGGTGGTGGTAGCGACGGAGAGGGACGGTGAGGGTTCAGGCGAGTAAGAGGTGGTGGTGGTGGTGACGGGGAGGAAAGGTGAGGGCTCAGGTGAGCAAGAGGTGGTGGTGACTGTGTGGCAGTGCCGGCAACGACCTTGTTCCAAGAACGGTAGGGAGAGGGAGGGAGGGGGGAAAGGATGGGTAGTAGGGGTGATAGTGGGGATGGTAGAGGAGAGGAGATCAATGGGAAATCATTGGTGGATGGAAGAGGCGGTGGTGGATAGGAGTGAGGTTTGGTGAGGAAAACTTACCTTGTACCTTGTACCACCGCCCTCGTGTGTACAAGGTAAGCTTTCCCCGGGCGAGTGCCACGACGCTGTGGGCAATTGACATTCCAGGCGTGGTGACTGCCATGGCAATTGACACACCGTGGAATAAGTGGGATTTTGTTCTGAATTTTCGATTTGCATTCCACTGTGTCGTGAGGACCTGCACAGAAACCGCAGGCGACCATCCTCGTGCACTCCCAGGTGCGGTGTTTCCACGATTGGCAAAGACCACAGATTTTCGGGGTTCCGATAAATCGGTCGAGAGGACAATTGTGAATTGGTCCTACATTCACCTTCGGAGGGAGGGGGCCCACCCACCACCCGATGAGTTCGTTGAATGGACGTTTGGAGACCGGGTTGATGCGGCGTTCCATGTCCAGTAGTTGTGGGAGAAGAGGGCGAAGATCGTCGATAGGGATCTCCCAGGTTACGTGGCGAACCATTACCTTGGTACGACGAGTTTCCGGGGTGATGGTGGTGAACTTCAGCATCACCTCCCCCTGCGGAGCAGGAAGGCCCACCTGAGTGAGCAGGTGTACCGTCTCGTCCATTTGTGTGATGACTATTACGGCTGTAGGACCTCGGCGGAGGCGAAGTGTTGAGTCCTGAAGTGGAGAGCAGTGACGGAAGAACCTGGTCGTCAATGTGCTCAGAGGCAAGTCCCGAGGAAAGGCGAGACGATGAAGGCGCGAGGGTCGGTCATTGAGCCATATGTAAGCTCACTTGGGGACCCCGATGACAGGAGGAGTCCACCCTCTACAGCCCCAGACGGGGTGCAAGGGGGAGCCGTGGCCCCTGCTGGAGACCCTGACTTCTGAGGTTTCTGCTTCTTTGACTTGTCTTCAAGAACAAAGTCGTCAGCATCTCTGTCACCTACTGCCCCCGTTTCCAACGAACGGGAGCGTTTAACGGCGGGCATAGGGCACGTTGGCAACACTGCAGTCAGGTGGAGTGGTAATGACGTCACTGCTACGTCACACTATCACATTGCACATGCGCAAACTTGAAAAACTTTGCCCAGACGGATCGGGTGGTAGGACCAGATGTTTTATCCAAAAAAATTACAAAGTCCGATAGTAAAAAAAATAGATGCCACTGTGCTGATAACTGGGTCTTACTATAGTTGTCTGCACAGGCTGGGATTTGTAGACTTAACAAACAAACATTTTAAATGTAGCTACTAAGTTACCTCTCATCAGCCAAGCTCAGGTAACCAGAAACAGTTACAGCCACCCATGTGCAGAGTTGTGACTAGAGACTGTCGGCAGTCATCTCTGCCTGTCCCCATCGTCATTCGTCAGTCACCAGAGGTCATTTTGGGTACAAGGGTTTGATGATGATGAGGAATTTGATGAGCTAGTTGATGGCTGCGCGTGAGTTGATTTATGTGGAGAGGCAAGAGCGCAGACTGCTACCACACATCTTGGTTCTCACTTTTCCTGATCCAGTGGTGCAAGTGTTGCAACGACTGTGGAGAGGGAGAGTTGCAATGGACTGCCGATAGCCCAGTTTGTTGGGTTTCGCCTTAGTAGCCTGTCCATCATGCATTGCCTTCTTCTGCCGGTGTAGTCGTTGGGTTCCCATGTTGGTCACCTATTCCGCCTATACCGCCGTTGGGGTCTTGTTGGAGCTCAGTAATCAAGTCTGCCTGATGCGGGGCTCCACCGCAGATTTTTTCATTTTGGGTTTACTTCCGTAGCGTTTTGCCTACCAAGGTTAATCCGCAAGGCAACAGGGCAGTGGTTGGGAGGCACCAGGACGTGTCCACATGCCAGTGGGCCTATTCGCCATCCCTCTGGGGCCCACTGCTACTCCAAAATCCCCATGCTGGTCTAGCTTGGCCTCACGAGGCACACAGTTACCACGTGTTGCCACGAGGAGGCACAGCAGTAGTCTTAATGGTGAGGAGGCTGTCTACTGGCTGGGGAAGGCTTATGCAAGTTGCTTCCCTGTTCGTCACGAGGGCTAGCCAGCGGCAGTAGTTGAAAGCGAGAAGAAGCAAGCAGTGCTTGCACCTTAACACTAACATAATGGTGCTACACTAGATGCATTACACTACCCTGTGTACGCACACACACACACACACACACACAGACACACCTCACACACGCTCACATACACACACACACAAGTCCTCAGAACACGGAGGACGTGCAGTGCGAGTCGTGTGTCTGCTTCCTCTTGGTAGAACTGTCCTTCCATGTCTTAGCCTAGTCCCCAATGCTTGACTGTTTTTCCATCCGGGTTGGGGATGTAGAGATCACCCAGAGACGATTGGATCTCGATGGACTCTTCTCCAAGGTATTGGCAGAGCTGTCTCGCTGGAATCCGGACCACTTTATGACTATTTTCACTTTCGGGCCAACTTTGAGACGCACCCCTGTTCCCCGTGATGACCTGATACCATCTTTGATGTATTCTTCTCTATACGTGTCCCAAACAATATGCAGCTTAGTTTTATTATGATTCTTGAAACACAATTCTTTGTAGTCTTCGAAGGTTTAAACTCCACCGAGAGGAACCAATGTGTGGATGAGTACTCTATCATCATCAAGAAGCTAATCATAGGCCGTGGACTGGTTCACTGAAATTTTTAAATAATCCTACGATTCGCAGTTCTCCTTCTCGAGACAGTCAATGGTATCCGACTTTTTCTAAAGATTCATTACTTCTTCACTCTCAGCCATGGACGTGGGAAAACCATGAACCTCATGGGAGAAGAATTAGTCGAGATCACTTATGTGCGTACTTGTTGCAATGTACATTATTTCAAAAGAGTATCTGCCAGGATGATCCGATGATTCTAAAAAGCTACATGCAACTCGTGAAGTCCCGGGAGGATTGGTATGCGTAGCTCTGTGGTATACTTATTCTAATACACTTGGTAACCGAACATCATATTATTAACGCCGAAATAAATGCACATTAGATTACTTTTGTTAAACTATATACCAAAGTAAATGCATGTCCCAATATGTATCATCCGTGAATGTGAGGATGTTATTGAGTGTCTGACACACACTAGATAGGACCAAAGAAATTAAACATTAATTTACCATAAAACAAATACAACATACATGTATATAATAATAAAAATTATGTACACAAACAAGTAATTTTTACCCGACAATGAGACCTGAACTTCCACTTCCTTCCTTCGTTAATTGGAGCTGTTCTATTTGCACACGTAGGAATCTTAGCTCACAGACTGACGTATTGTATCCGCTCTTCTCACTCTTAAACGTCATTAGTAACTGCTTAATTGATTAACAATTGTTGGAATGACACTGAGTGTATACCGTTGACACAACACGACGAGAGACAGCTCCCAGCCAGCCCACGATACCGGTCTCCAGAACGGCCACCTCTGCTCCAGCACTCGTTAACTGCAAAAACCAGTCAACCCAACTTAATACCTAGCAACAAACACCATTTGATTCGAAATAATACTATCTCCACAACTTAAATACCACACTGGAGACATACCTCTTTAGTAACGTTGCCATACAGCGGGAACACTCTCCCTGCATGACTCGTGGCAGCAGCCCTCACACACCTCTCAACTAAACTCAACGACCAACACGAACCTAACCCGAAACACTAACTACACCCAAATGAACCACCACCAAACCAAAGAAGTTTCACTGTTGCTACTCGTTCTGACAGTGGTATCATAATGTTTCACACAGAATGTGGACAGATACTTTTTTGAGATACTATACATTTGGCTGAAGACGATTTTTCCATGCAAGCTCACGAGATCTTCTCCATCTTGTAGGAAAGGAGTTCCTCGGCTTCGAATGGCGTCAACAAGACTTTGGACATAAGTGAGGAAGTCGGTCTTTCACTTGTGTCCAACATCATGATGAAAGAAGTAGGATTTTTTGTGTCTGTAATTTCCCCCGAAGTCCTGGAACAACTGGTTTACCAATGATCCAGAAATGGGTCATTTTACGACAGACGGTGGTTCGTGGATCATTACAATCACTCCTCCAGTACTCTTCAAAGTTTAGTTCAGTCGCTTATTACTCTGATCAAGACAGTTTTTCAAGGAAAATCATTGGAAAATGGCACATCCCAAACAGAAATTCGTCTAAAACGCCAACACGGCAGCCATGTTTGAAAAATCTTTTATTAATATTACATCCGTCCTTCTAAGACCTATTCATAGAGGGTCACATGTCCAAATCGGACAAACAATAAGAACTTTATGACTGTTTCTTTCTCTCGGGGCCTCCTGGGGCACCAGGGTGGAACCACAGGGAACCCTAAGGGATTTGTTTTACCCCTTTCGAGATCGAGTGTTGATGACCCAAGGAACCTGGAAAACACCCTGGTTAAACTTTGAAGCCGTTTGAACTACAACTAAGGTGTTCGTGCTCATTAATGGGAGCTTATTCATCTACTGTATAAATAATTTTATATCCAATTTAGTCTTCATGTCCGACTGGGGCTCAAAGGAATAGGTTGTGGGAACTCACTGTATACAGTCAAAGTATTGACAAAGAAAACTTTAGAAATAATTTATTATTATTATTATTATTATTATTATTATTATTATTATTATTATTTGTCAGAAAATAATTCAAATTATTACCAAAGTTGTCTGTTCTAGGCTGGACTGTACGAAAAGTGGATAGAAGACGTGATTCTTAGAACTAAGCAAGAAACTCGTAGGAGACTACAGGAACACCAGAAGCAAGGCCAGAAGGTGACCATCGCACAGGTCGATGACGACAAGAAGAATCAGGCACTGAAACTCGTCCACATGCAAGGACCTTTAATACTTCTCCTCCTGGGCCTTTCTTTGTCTTTTTTCATCTTTGCCATTGAGCTTCTTAACAAGATCTTCAATAAGAAAACTAAATAAAATAATAAAGTTTATAACTAAAATATGATTTAGGCATAAAAGGACTGTAGCTGTTTTAATAATTAAAAAAAAACGCCTGTCAATAATAGTTGGAGTAATGTTAAAAGATATAATTTATTATTTAAGGGAACCCATGAGGAGCTTCAGCTTTGGCTTTCACTCCATGATATCCCAGCAGATGTAGTTTCTTCCGTGTCTTTCACTTCCCAAATTTACGTTCTGAATAAAAGTGGTAAATTTTTGCAAGATGGCAGGTTAAAATCACTAACGAGAGGCCCCTTAATTCAGTGCTAATGTTTGCTTCTAATTTAATGTAGTGTCGTTTTTGTGAAGAAAACAATGTACTGTACAGACAGGGTAGTAGATAGTAGGCAGTAGGCAGCTATCAAACAGGGAGGTACTACCGCCTGGGAAGATATTGGAAGCATAATGTGTTGTCTAATGGTAGACCCTGCTGCCATATGGCATCACAAATACAGTATTGTGACCAAGTTCCAGGTTGTAGATCTGACTTTCTGCCTCATTTACACACAACTGCAGGGTTTCATTTGCTTCTCTTACTTTGGCAACACTACATACATATATTGTTTCTCACTATTGATCTTATAATTAATGTTTTGTAATTACTTATGGTCCTTTATTATTATTATTATTATTATTATAATTATTATTATTATTATTATTAATAATAATAATAATAATATTATTATTATTATTATTATTATTATTATTAATATTATTATTATTATTTTTTTTTGTATTATTATTAATTATTATTTTATTATTATTATTATTATTATTATTATTATTATTATATTTTCGCTCCTAGGCCCTGATGTGGGTCATTGACCTGTGCCCTGGTGGGCTAATCCAATAAAAAAAAAGTTTACCACACCTTCTACTGTATATCTACCACCCTTAAATTTAGTAAATATGTTGATGTCTGGGTGTCCGAGCTTATTACCCCGTATTAGTACCTGGTCTCATTAAACCAACTTCTTTTTTCAGGTAGTAACAACTTCAAACTTGGAATATACATCGACATTTGCTTTGCTTATACCCTTTAGAGTACCGATATAGCACCGTGTACACATGCTTTGTATAATTGAAGCTTTAAAGTCTTCCGGATACTTGTGACAATATCCGGATATAATATAAAATAATCATGATAATTTTGTATTGTATCTAAAAAGCAAAAACAGTCAAAAAACATCTTAGATTCTCATTTCACAAAGACATGAAATCAAATCAAACAAATATTACCATTAACACTTGAATCGGGAAAGAGAGAAAGTATTACTCCTGTGATAGTGTTGTGATACCTATCTGTACAATATACAGTACACTTCAAATTGACCTGATAATATATTTGTGATTCTTACCGCAAGCGGTACTGAGTATGAAGACACATAAACAAACATTATGTTAGGCTGTAAGTCATGTCATGTTTATTGGGTGTGCCTGCCTGTATACAGTATATATATAGTGTTAAGATGGAGGCAGATGAGTGACCCAGAGTATGTTGAGATGTTGGGTGGTGTAAGGGGAGCTTGTTTGCGTATAACACGCCTGACGCAGCGAGTTTGAATAGCCGGCCTGGGCACATGATGCCCGTCAGGGAATAGTGCCAACACCTAACCTGTTTCTCCTGAAGACTTTCAACACATAAGTTTAACTTGTTCTTATTGTGTACACAGGTAGAGTGTGTCCATTGCATCGTTTATCATTGTGACGATATAAAAATATGACAAATTAAATACCCATTGTAAGTGTTAAGATTAGACTAATTACATAGCTATGATTGTTATGTAAATATATATTGGATTAAACATTTATGTATGATTGCCTATGTATGATTTATTTGAAATACTAAAATAAAATGTATTCAACAGGTTTGACCGAATTATAACGTTCGAGTTTAACGTGACGAGTCTGAATACTCCTTTAGCCGCCCGGATGGCGGTTAGAGTGATAAAACATTAATCGCCTATCCTGCTGGTAGCTTATCTTTAACTGAATAATTTCACAATGATCAGTTTATATATACCAGTGTGTAAAATTAATAGAAAACCAGCACTTTGTGCAAAATCATGGCATATGTACGACAGTTTCCGAAAAGATTAACTCCATCATTACGCATTAAAATAGAAAAAAATGTACAAGAAATCAAAACACGTAACAATATAGACGTTATACAATAATGGAACAAACTCTTGTCCTTACTCTTTCTTTGTGAAATGAAGTTAAAAAAATATTAATAATTAACCACGTTATCTGAGAATTTTTCCTGCAAATAAAATCTCTGTAAATAAAAAAAAAAGCTCATAATATTTTTAAGTACGTTATCATGTAAAAATCTGGTTGACATGCAGGTGTGTGCTTTTAAAAATGCATCATGTATTAGCCTAATCAAAAGTAAATGTCACTGTTATATGCTAACCAATCGTCTTCGATTTTATTGACGACAGCGACCAATCAGGAACCTGCACAATTTTCAGCAGGGGTAACACGCTCTAATATGTCATGGAACCCACACATCCTCAACATTGCTAAAACTTCCTCCCGAGAGCTGGGAATGCTGTACAAATAAAGTAGCTACTTTACTCCTGAGCAGTTGCTTCAGGTATATAAAGGATTCATTCGTCCTAACTTGGAGTACTGTTCTCATATCTGGGGTGGCTCTTCTTCTGTCCAACTTTTAGAAAGGGTGGAATCAAAGGCATTTCATCTTATTAACTCTCCTCGTTTAGTTGACAATCTTTCTTGCCCGCTGTGCCCACCATTTCCCTGTGGATGTCGGTCACACTAAAATAACCCGTTATAGTACTATCGTGCACAAAAGTCGTGTCCACTACCCATCCACAGTGAGGATTCGAATAGCCTTGAGTCTGAAGTTTCGAAACAGCTGGGGGGAAATGCTCTGGTCGGCCAACAGATGTCGCCCACTGTAGTGTGTGTGTGGGGGGGGGGGGGGGGTGGAGTAGAGGAGGTGGGGGCTGGTTGAGAGGCAGGTTTATTTATTATTTATACCACCATAATTTCAAGCTGCCTTTTTAACTACGTTTTGTCTTACAGTTGTTTCTCTATGGTTACGAATTCATGGAACAGGTGCAGTGCCCTGGGTGCTTATTGCTGCTCTGGTCACAATGATACTTTAAAGAATGGAATATATTAAGGATAAAAGTGAAATATGCAAGGATCAGCTAGTTTTACTCAGCGACCACGTCACAATTTTGTTGTTATTCCGACAAAGAGATTAGGGTAATATTTATTTATATTCCACCCATCCTTTGCTTAATAAATATTTGTGATAATATGCAATATTATATAACTATATACTTATGTTAAAAAGAGTGGAGTGAAAAAGTTATCAGTATTGTTAGATAGTATTCAGACTTACTCTAGGCGACTGTCCCAATTCTTCCAAGTTCCAATGTTTAAACACCCCACCACAATATGCTAGCTTCATATATTTTGGAGTGTGCTCAGTTACCGTTAATATTGTGTGCTGAACATCATGAGCATTTCAATGATGGTAGCAATTGTAACTATACAATTATATTGTGTTATACGGCAACACATTCCACGACGTGTCATACAGATCATTGTATACCACACAATACATAATTTGTGGCTGTTAAGTTACTTTGTTATGAATTTCCATGCGATATAGTTTATGACATCATTAAGGACATGGATTTAAGATAACACTGTAGGGGAGTTAATGTATATTAATTGTATTTACAAACAATACTAAAATCCAAACAATACACCAATACACACATCTTAGCATTAGGTCCAGCCACCCATTGCATTCAGGACTTCATCAAGGCGATTAGGGATGGAGTCGACCAGCTTCAGGCACACCCCTCGTCGTCGACGATACTCTCCCACATGTCGTAAGCTTTGGCCTCTATTGCTGCACAGGTTCGCTGCTCCCCAATATCCCAATCACGTTTCATCATGGTCCAAATATGTTCAATCGGATTAATATCACCTCATAGTATTGGCCAGTCGATGACCTCAATTTCAGGGTGATCCTGGAGGTAGTCCTTTACTATGTTGCTGGTATGAATGGGACTGTTGTCATGAACCAGCCTGATAGTGTGGGGGGCTAGAACTGCCATAGCTCGGACTGTAGGAATTAGCACTTGCTCCAGGATGTCTACATACTGCTCACCAGTGAAATGGCCATTGATCTTGAGCAGTTCACCTGGCCCATGTGCCCACATCCACCCCCAGAATGACACTAACACCCTACCACTCACTGCGCGATGTTGAATGTGTTTCTCATGTGTGTTGGGGGGCCGCCAGCACTGCCTTGCTTCGGCTCCCACTGACCTGAACACCGTTTCATCGGTAAATATAATGGTTCTCCAGTATTCTTCTCTATGTGGAAGGTGTTCCAATGCAAAGCCGAGTCGACACTCCTTGTGAGTAGGTATTAGCCACCCTTTGTGAGCTGGAATAATGGCAGTCGATCCCGGCTTCATGAAGTCGGAGTCTCGTCGTCATGTGATAGCAGTTGAGGCCCAGATTTCTTGTATACCCCACTGATGTTCGCATTGGATATGCCGTTGCAGCTGCCACGATCATGGCGTCCATCCTTGCAAACGTTACTCGTGGCCTCCCACTTCGAGGTTTCGTCTCCACTGAGCCCTCTTCCTCCCACAGGTGGATCCACCTCCTAATCGTCTTGTTGCTCCTCCCCACTTCGAGAGCAATGTTCGGCACAGTTGCCCCGGCTCTCCACATCCCGATGATTTGGCCTCGCTCAGCAATCACTGCCAACGAATTTGCTTGTCCTGCAGGCATATCTGAAATGGCAGAATAATATTATGTTGTGGTAACTGATGCAGGCTTTTATATACTAGAGTAAATTAATGGTATTAGTAACACCTAGGTTAAGTATTATTACTCTGACATAACGTTTTGGTAAATCTTTTTGGATCAACTGCCCAAGAAACCCTTCCTATTTCATGTATTCATAGTGAACTGCAAGTGGATCCCCCCACCCACCCCCCCCCCCCCCCCAAACCTCCACCACCACCCCTGCGACTGAAGAGTGAACATTCGCTGATAATCATCATCATCAAGATTTAGTTTAACCAGACCACTGACACCCATTTGAGTCTCTCCTAGGGCTGGCCAGAGGGATTAGTTAACACATATTTGTGTTTCTATAATTTAGTGTTATATTGTTTGGAGGAGATTACAGTATTTCAAAAAGGTCAAAGCTGAACTTAGGGAAAATTTTGGGGTCTCTGCTAAAATATCTTACATTGTAGGGTTAGTGAAGCACATTGAGTTGGCCATGCGTCAATCCCGTATGCCCAATTCTTAGACGATTCAGAATTGTTTCGACTTTCGTGATATCGAGAGGATTGTTTTGATGGTGACCAAGGATAAACTGAGGATTTGATCATTTTTAGCTTATGACTTGTTCGTTCATTTTCCCAGAACTTTTGCCAAATGGTCAAATATTAATTGTTTATAGGTATTTAGCCTCGCCGATAATCAAAATATATGGTTTTCCACTGCTTTACATATTTCTTTGAAAATTTTCAGCTATGACATGTTCGTCCTAGATTACATATAACTGTAATAGGTTACATTACGTTAGGTTTCGTTATATAAAAACGTTTTCTATACATATATGGATATTTCGGTTTACATTTAGCTGTGAGATGGATTTTACAAATTACGCAAGGCAACCATTACAAATGGCGGAGTCGAGGCGAGAGATACCGATAGCGATAGCAAAATATAGGAAAGGGGGAAGAAGGTTTAGTAGTGAAAGAATGTGGGTTAAACAGAACAGACTTTTAGGAGAGAGAAAGTGTGTGGCCTTCTGCCCACTGCATGGTATTGGGTGGTAGGTTGGGGCGACTGAGGCGATGGGAGGGAGGAGAGGGTGTGGAGAAAAGAAGGCGAAAGGAAATGGAGGGCCCATCCCTATTTGGGTGGGGTGCACCTCATCTTTAATTTGTTTGGAGGGCCCATTCATTATTTTTTTCTGAGTAGGGTTACACTTTTTATTATAGATAGAGGGAAACGGATGGATATAGAGACGTGGTGGTTATGATTTTAAGTTGGGGTTTGGGGGTGGCCATGGGTGTTGCTTGTTTTTTTATCCACATATCTTAATCCAGCTCAAGTTACGTGGGGTTGACCTTTGTTGTAAAGGGGGAGGAGCCATGTCGTCGGTTCTGTGAGTGTTCATTACAGAAGTCCAATTCGTCGCCATGGGTAGATTAGGGGGAGGGGGGTTGGAGAATGCAAGGGAAGGTGATGGGATGGAATGTTCTAGTGACGTTAGTCTTAGGGATGAAGGGAAGAGGTGGGGGAGGGAGGAGTGGAGTGTGGGGATGGTGGAGGGGGAGTGTGGGGAGAGAATAAGTAGTGGATTAGTGTTCAGGTGTGGTAACCCACGATGCTCAAATTATGAGGTTTAATAGTTGGGTTGGTAGAGGCGGGGGGGGGGGAGGGAGGCTAGGCGCGGAGTTGGAACTCGTGAACGTATGATGTTGGTTAATGCAAGTTATGGAACATTACAGTATCTTCAAACGGGTTTTCATGCTAATAATTTAGGCCTTTTGTAATCCACCAATAACCATTACAACAGCACACAGTATGGCTGCAATTGGTAAGAAAAATAAAATATAACATGGCAAAATTTTTGCCCTGCGTAATTTTTACAACCCACCTCACGCCTAAAGTAAACCGAAAAATGCTTATGTGTATAGAAGATTTTTAACTCAACATCACATATTCTTTCACCTCTACAAATATCTGCTGTCACTCATGGAACACCCTGCAATAGTATAAGGACGACATGGTCTATGCCGACAAATTAATGTGACTTACCTGTTGGTGAAGACGATGGTAGGAATGAGACCTCGGCATGTTTCAGTGTTCTACATCACTTCCTTCCCCTGGTGTGGGTGGCGCCAACCCTAGTAACAACTTGTGTGCCCATCAGTCTCACCGTCGTAGCCATGAACGGCAGAGATATGGTCGTTGTAGTGCTTTTATTTACCCGTTACACATCTCTCACCATGCTTAATAATATTAACTATCTTCATGACATTCTTGTTGTTATCAGTGATTGTGGAATTCACGATGTTATGCTCGACCTACACACTGCCTGTTACTAGACTAACCCCCACCTTCTCTATTCCCGCCCCCTCATCCCCCCCCCCCCCAAACACACACACACACACACACACACAGTACAGTGGCGACATCTGTTGGCCGACCATAGCATTTCCCCCCAGCTGTTTCGAAACTTCAAACTCAAGGCTATTCGAAACCTCCCTGTCGCTGGGTAGTGGACACGACTTTTGTGCACGATAGTACATCAGTTTGACGAGGATGACACAGAAGAATTTTTCCAGCAGTTCGAGAAGGTAGCTAAATCATTTAAGTGGCCTGAAACATCCTGGGTGGCAATGATTCAGACTGTGTTTAAAGGTGGTGCTAGGTCAGTCTTTTTGTCTTCATCGGCTGAAAAATGTGACAGTTCTGAAGAGGTTAAAGAAGCTATTTTGAAGGTTTGAGTTGATTCCGGAACACTATAGAGTGAAACTTCGGAATGAGATAAATCTAGAGTCACAGTCATATATTAAATTTATGTACCGTTTTTGTATTATGTTTGGAAGATGGATAACAAGTAGTGGGGTAAACTCCTATGAAGAGTTTATGGAGTTGATCATTGGAGAGCAACTTAAGAGAGCCTTCCCACGAGACATTCAGTTATATTTGAAAGAGAGAGAGGTTACAGAAGTGCAATGAGCAGCAGCTCTGGCAGACAGTTATGCATTCACTCATAAGAATGTTAGGTTTCAAAGTCATGTAACTAGGGACAAGGGTGGTAAGCAGGATAAGTGTAAAGATCCAAAGGCATCTGCCTCAAGTAAGGTAAATATCCGTAGTGGGTCGAAATATAAATCTCCAAGGTTTGAACGTATGAGTCAAATGATCTGTTTAAACTGTAAACAGAAAGGTCACGTCATTACTAATTACCCTAAGCTCAAGAAGAAAAAGGAAGACCGTTCTTTCATCCGTGCAGCTGGAGAAGTTTGACCCTAAGTCAGTTAGTTCTTACTCAAAGGAAGATTTACTTGAGCCCTTTATTATTTGATGGGACTGTTTCAAGTGATGAATCCAGTGATGCTCGGTACCCTGTTCGGATTTTGCGAGACACCGCTGCAAACCACAGTATTGTGTTGAAAGGTACTTTTCTCTGTGTGGAAAGTGCCTCTACTGGTAAGCATTTGTTATTGAAAAATATCTGTGGTGTATTGACTGTTCCTTTATGTAGGATGTTCTTGAGGAACGACATGGTTTCTCAGTGGGTGACTGTTGGTGTCCAAGACTCTCCCTGTATCTGGTGTTACCTTCTTGCTAGTTAGTGACATTGCCGGTACTCGTGTTGTACCGGATCCTGTAGTGACCACGACTCCTACTGTGGACAATAATACTAAATTGCTTGAAGATCAGTATCCTGGTTTATTACCTGCCTGTGTTGTTACCAGAAGTATGTCGCTTAGAGAAGAGCAGAATACTCGTGTTGACCCTGTTCCTAATGTAGCTGACACGAGTCTGTGTGGGTAGAAATCATGGAAGGAAGAGAAATACTAATTATGGGAGTGATTTACAGGCCCCCAAGTTTTGGCAAAGAAGCAGCTCAGCCCATATGGCAGGAAATGAGTAGGGCAGCAAAATATAACAACCTATGCATTATGGGGGATTTCAACTTCAGAAATATTGACTGGGACAACATTGTAGGCGACTATGAATCTGAAGACTTCCTAGACGCAGTACAGGACAATTTTTTGAAACAACCAATTACAGAACCTACTAGAGGTGACAATATATTAGACCTAGTATTAACAAATAAAGAAAATATTATCAGAGATATCACAGTAGGGGAAGAACTAGGTAACAGTGATCACAGAGAAATCAGGTTCACCCTAAATTAGGAAACGAAAAACAATGACAATATGGTCAGAGTCCCAAACTTTCGGTTGGCGGATTATCAGGGGTTAAGAAGGTACCTAGGTGAGGTCACCTGGGAACAGTCACGTCAGTTCCCAGTAGGAAGGGGTGAGGTCATAGATGACACCACAATTGATCATGACTATAATATATTCACTAGTATACTACATAAAGCACAAGAACAAAATATACCATACAGAAAAATTAGGTCAAATAAGAATGAGCCAAGGTGGATGACCAGAAAACTTAAACATGACATAGGAATAAAGAAAGAAATATATAAGAATTTAAAGGGAGGGGAGGAGCAGGTCAGAAACAGGTATAATGAACTATCTAGGAATGTTAAGAAAAATGTAACGAAAGCAAAGAGAGACTATGAAATCAAAATAGCAAGAGAATCGAAGGCGAATCCCAAGGGATTTTTCCAGGTATATAGGACAAAGGTCAAGGACAAAGTTGGGCCTTTAAAGTCGGGGAGGGGAGAAGTGATAAATGGCAGTGAGGAAATAAGAACATAAGAACATAAGAAAGTGGGATACTGCAGGAGGCCGACTGGCCCATACAGGGCAGATCCCTTTCACACCCATCCCAGCACTTCCATGTGCCTATCCAACTTCGTCTTGAAGCTCCCTAGCGTCCCCGATCCTACTATAGCACTCGGTAGCCTATTCCACATATCCACAACTCTATTACCAAACCAGTGCTTGCCTATATCCTTTCTGAATCGGAATTTATCTAATTTAAAGCCATTTGTTCTAGTTATTTCGTTATTACTGAGCTTCAGAACATCTTCCATTTACCCTTGTTAATCCCACTCACCCACTTGTACACCTCTATCATATCTCCCCTAACTCTACGCCTCTCTAATGAATGCAAGCCTAAGCTTTTCAGTCTTTCTTCATATGTAAGGTTTCTAATATTATGGATCATTTTTGTCATTCTTCTTTGTACTCTCTCCAAAGAATCTATGTCCATTCTATAATAAGGACACCAGAACTGAACCGCATAATCCATGTGTGGCCTCACTAATGCTAGGTAAAGTTTCAAGATAACGTCAGCAGTTCTGTTACTCACAGACCTAGATATGAACCCTAGAATCCTGTTTGCCTTGTTGCGAACGCTAATACATTGTTTTCTAGGTTTCAAGTCGTTGCTAACAAATACACCTAGATCTTTTTCACAAACTGAGTTTTCTATTTCCGTGTTACCTAGTTTATACTTAACGTTTGTATTCGTCTTCCCTATCTGTAGTACCTTGCATTTATCAGTATTAAAATTCATTTGCCAGTCTACTGACCACTCATGTAAGGTATCTAGATCTCTTTGAAGGTGTTCAAAGTCACTGTCTGAATTTATCACTCTCCCCATTTTGGTATCATCTGCAAATTTACTAATCCTACTAGTTATGTCTAAATCAAGATCATTAATGAATATAACAAACAGCAGAGGGCCCAATACAGATCCCTGGGGAACTCCGCTTTTGACCGCACCCCAGTCTGACTTTAATCCATTTATGCTGACTCTTTGTTTCCTACCAGTTAACCATGACCTAATCCATTTTAATAATGATCCACCTATTCCATGTGCTTCTACCTTCCTTATCAATCTCTCATGAGGGACTCTATCGAATGCTTTACTGAAATCTAAATAAATTATATCATATGACTTATCATTATCTACCGCTTCATATACTTCTGAGAAAAAGCTAAGCAAATTTGTGAGACAAGAACGTCCCTGGGTGAACCCGTGCTGAGAAGAATGAATTAAGTTGAATGTTTCAAGGTGGCTTCTGATTTTTGTAGCAATAATTGACTCTAGCAACTTGCCTATGATTGACGTGAGACTAATGGGACGGTAATTTGATGCAATTGATTTATCACCCTTTTTGAAAATCGGAACTACATTTGCAAGTTTCCAAGCTTCTGGCACTAGGCCCGATTCTAATGACTTATTAAATAAAACTGCTAATGGATTACTCAACTCATCTCTACATTCTTTTAATATTCTAGCATATACCTCGTCTGGACCAGGCGATTTATGAGGCTTCAGTTTGTTAATTACTTTAAGCACATCGTTACTAGTAATATTGATATTCATCAACATATTTTCTATACTGTCGTTATATACCTTATGAACTTCTGGAAACTGTGCTAGGTTTTCATTTGTGAATACGGAGCGAAAATGACTATTTAACGTACTACACATTTCTAACTCATCATCAGTCATTTCTCCTGTCGTAGTTTTAAGGGGACCTATTGTATCTCTAACCTTTGATTTATACAGTTGATAAAAAGCTTTGGGGTTATTTTTCGATTCGTTTGCTATCTTGATTTCATAATTTCTCTTTGCTTTCCTAATTTCTGTTTTTACCTGTCTTGTTAGGTTCTGATAGTAACCAAGTAAGTGATTTTCGCCTTTCTTAACTTTTCTATATACTCCTTTCTTTTTCCCTAGAAGATCTAAGAGTCTATTATTCATCCATTTTGGTTGGTTCCGTATCGATCTGAATTTTCTTTTAGGGATGTGTTTATTTTGAGCATTATTGATTGTCGCAATAAATTGTTCATAAGTAGCTGCTAAATTAAATTCGGGGTTATCCCGTCCTAAGTTGACAGTTTCCGGAGGTGTGGGGGGGATTAATCTTTTGACCATAGGGTCATCCCTTAGGTCTCTCCTTAAGCTACCGTAATTAGCCTTCCTAAAATCCGGGATCAAGGCCGAATTTTCCTTCTTCCTGCCATCCCATATTATGTTAAAATATATGGCTTTATGATCACTGTTTCCTAGTTCGTCTCCAATCCCAACATCTTTTACTAGATTTTCATTATTACTGAGAACTAAATCGAGGATATTATTTCCTCTAGTGGGCGAGTTTATGAATTGATATAAAAAACTATCTTGTACTGCTTCTAGAAAATCTTCAGATTCATTATCGCTAAGTTGATTTTTCCAATCTATGCCTGAAAAGTTGAAATCGCCTAGAATACATACATTGTTTCTATCAGATGCCTTCTTTATTTCCTCCCATAGCAATTTACCATCGTTCCTACTCAAATTAGGTGGTCTATATATAACACCAATGACTACGGATTCACTGCCCTCACCAATCTCTACCCAAATACTTTCATTGTCGCTATTTGTTTTAATGTTTGATTTATTGCAGCTTTTTAATGACACCCTGATATACACTGCTACACCGCCACCTCTCCTTCCTACTCTGTCAAATTTAAATAGGTTATATCCTGGAATATGAAATTCTGCTAAAAAATGTTTGCTGTTTGAATTTATCCATGTTTCCGTTATTGCAATTATATCTATGTTCTCTTTACTAACAATGGCCCTGAGCTGGTCCATTTTGTTACACAGGCTTCTACTATTAGTATAATAAACACTCAATATATTTCTTCCGTTTCTATCTGTTTTACATTTATTACTTTGATGTTTGTTATTATGACTAACTATATTTTCGGCATTATCTACTTCTGTTTCACTACTTCCCAGGACCTGCTTGTTTTTTGACTCCCATTTTCCCCGACCCCTCTCTACTGGCGAAACCCCCCCTTCGGAGTGACAATTTCACGCTCCAGGGATGCAGACAACGTCTTTACCCCCTCACGAGACAAGTGTACTCCGTCGCGACAGTACAGGTAGTCGTTGCCATAAAATCGTTGCCAGTCATCAATGAATGCCCAACCATTGTTTGCACAATGTTTTTCCAGTCGGCAATTAATAGCAATTGCCCTGGACAGCCATTCACGACCAACCCCTCTTCTAGGCAAGACACCACATACTATCGGGATCCCTCCCCTATCTCTAATCTTCCCCAGCGCCTCCCTATACCTCTTGAAAAGTTCCTCACTCCTAACCTTACCTATGTCGTTTCCTCCCACACTAAGACACACTACTGGATTGGTACCCTCCCCTGACAAAACTCTGTCTAACCTCTCGGCTACATGCCCTATCCCAGCCCCAGGAAAACATACCCTAGTCCTACGTTTCCTATCTCTCGCACAAAAAGCCCTATCCATAAACCTCACCTGGCTGTCACCAACTACCACGACCTTACCTGTGGGCAGGGTTTGTACAACTGCCCTTTCCTCTCCTTGATCCATACCGTCCTGCCTCTTCTCTTCCTCTCCAGCTTCCTGCAGCACCTGGTAAGGGTTACTGCACTCCACACCCTGGTCAGCTTTCCTAAGCCTGACCCTAGTCCCCTTGGAGACAACCACTCTCCACGCCTGCTCCTCCTTCGCAGGTGTCCTGCTAGGCAGGACACCTACCTGAAGGAGTTCCGTCCTGAGGGCTTCATTTTCCCCCTTTAGAGTGTCAACCTCACTCCTCAACTGCCCCAGCTGCCTTAACAGCGTGGCAAGGAGGTCGTCCTTCCCCACACTCCCCTCCTCTTCCCCCACGGCACAACGATCCAAAGCGGCCATTTTCCTTGGTCTCTAGCGGGAGCACAACGGCAAGACCTTCTCCAAGCTGGGTCAGAGGTCAACCTCGATTATACGGTTCAGTTCTGGTGCCCCTATTATAGAATGGATATAAATTCACTAGAGTCGGTGCAGCGAAGAATGACAAAAATGATTCCGGGACTTAGAAACCTTCCATATCAGGATAGGTTAAAGAAACTTAACTTGCATTCCCTAGAAAGACGAAGAGTGCGGGGAGATATGATAGAAGTATTTAAGTGGGTGAAAGGAATCAATAAAGGGCATATAGATAAAGTTCTTATAATATCCGAGCAGGATAGGACTCGGAGCAACGGATTCAAGTTGGATAAGTTTAGGTTTAGGAGGGAGATAGGAAGAAACTGGTTCACAAATAGGGTGGTGGACGAGTGGAACAAGCTTAGCAACTTTGTAGTAAGTGCGGGAACTCTGGAAAGTTTCAAAAGGAGGCTAGATAGATTCATGGATGATAGAGAGTGGTAGTAACTCTCGAGAGGAGCTGCCATGCACAGGCCAACCGGCCTATTGCAGACTCCTTATTTTCTTATGTTCTTATGTTCTAATTACAGGAGGATCTAAATAAACTGCAGGGGTGGTCTGAAAAATGGCAAATGAAATTCAACACCAGCAAGTGCAGCGTACTTAATATTGGAAGAACAAATACTTATAATGTATACAGCCTTAACAACATCAACCTAGAGAAGTCGACTTGTGAAAGAGACCTAGGGGTACTTGTAAGCCCGGACCTACGGCCAAGAAAACAGTGCGTTAATGTCCGAAATAAGGCAAACAGAGTATTGGGTTTTATATCTAGAAGTGTAAGTAACAAGAGTGCAGAGGTCTTATTGCAACTATATCTTGCACTAGTCAGGCCGCACCTTGATTATGCGGTTCAGTTCTGGTGCCCCTATTATAGAATGGATATAAATTCACTAGAGTCGGTGC
This sequence comes from Homarus gammarus, assembly GCA_958450375.1. NCBI lineage: Eukaryota > Metazoa > Arthropoda > Malacostraca > Decapoda > Nephropidae > Homarus > Homarus gammarus. The sequence continues at coordinate 66,500 of CAUDMG010000118.1, read as the reverse complement.
AGCGAAGAATGACAAAAATGATTCCGGGACTTAGAAACCTTCCATATCAGGATAGGTTAAAGAAACTTAACTTGCATTCCCTAGAAAGACGAAGAGTGCCGGGAGATATGATAGAAGTATTTATGTGGGTGAAAGGGATCAATAAAGGGGATATAGATAAAGTTCTTATAATATCCGAGCAGGATAGGACTCGGAGCAACGGTTTCAAGTTGGATAAGTTTAGGTTTAGGAGGGAGATAGGAAGAAACTGGTTCACAAATAGGATGGTGGACGAGTGGAACAAGCTTAGCAACTTTGTAGTAAGTGCGGGAACTCTGGAAAGTTTCAAAAGGAGGCTAGATAGATTCATGGATGATAGAGAGTGGTAGTAACTCTCGACAGGAGCTGCCATGCACAGGCCAACCGGCTTATTGCAGACTCCTTATTTTCTTTTGTTCTTTGGTATTGGGGACCTATAGAGAATTCTGTTTATGAAAGTGAGTCGTATTTGACGGAAGCCAATGGTGCCAGCGGGGATAATCCCCCTAAAGTCACTGGTGATATTTGATAACTATTATATAATAACCACACGTCATGGAGACTTAAAGTTTATTTTAAACACCAATACAGTTTCGGCTCATCACGATTCCTTCTCAATTGGTAATGACAGAGACAGTTGTTTGTTGTTTAGATTGTCGGACCGTAGTCCGACACGGGCCTTTGCCTATAGGCGGCCCGTTTGGTGGTTCCGGCTGGAACTCCAGGAGCAGCCAGACCGGATTGGGAATGGAGGTGGTCCCACCTGCAGATTGGAAGGATACTGCAGGTTGCAAGTGTGAGCGGACCCCCGATCAGTGGACGCTTACCACCAACCCCCACTCTTGGACGTGGTCAGTTTCGGAGTGGCGCGCCCCCCGAACTGGGGTCCGCACTTGCTGGGAGAGGATGCTTTCTAAGCTATCTGGGTGGTGGGTATCGTGTGATGACCCGGAGTAGGTGGTGAATGTGGTCTGTATGGGCCTTTCGGGTTAGAGTGGCCGCTGGTGTTGTGTGTGTTTCTTGGGAGATTTGAGTTCTGTTTCGGAGGCTTTGTGTGACCTCGCAGTCGAGGAGATAGTGTTCAAGTGGGTTGGCTGCAGGCTCCTGACAGTAGGTGCAATCCATGACGTCATTACCGATCATCTGCCAGGAGCACTTGTACCCTAGTCGTAGTCGTTGAAGGCTGACTTGGGTTTGTCTTGGAGTTTTCTTGTCAGCGAAAGGTGGTTCCCCTTTTGTGGCCGCCAGATACCATTTGGCTGATTGGGACCCGGCGTTGAGTGCATGAAGGAAGCTCTTTTTGATGTGGAGCTTGCTGGTCTTTCTGAGGTGATTCTTGATCTGTTGCACACTTGCTGGAACTTGGATGTGTACGCTACTAGAACGTGTAGCTGCCTTGGCTGCTTCGTCTGCCACGTCGTTTCCTCCGATCCCTACATGACTGGGAATCCAGTGTAAGACGACTGGTCGGTTTTGGCTTTGGAGTTCCTGTAGCTGTGCGAGGATCGAGGTGATGATGTGGACGTTGTCTCTTGGTTGAGTGTGTTGCAGCGCCTGCATGGCCGATTTCGAGTCCGTGTGAATTATGGTGGACTTGTTGTGTTGTGTTGCAGCGTGTTGTAGGGCCTTTGAGATTGCTACCAGTTCTGTTTGTAGGGTGGAGCAGTCATTGGAAAGTCTCCATTTGAGGGTCTGACCTTGGGTGTAGAAGGCCGCTCCGGATCTATGATGTTTTGGGTCCACCGAGCCGTCTGTGAAGTATGATGCTGCATCAGCCGGTGTCTCGGTGGCTATGGCTTTGAGAGTTATTTTTTTGAGGTCCTCCTTCTGGAGGTTGGCCTTACTATCACCTAGGTCGGTAAATTTGAGTGTGGCTGGGGGAGGGCTCCATGGTGGAGGAACAGCGTAATCATTGTCTCGTGTGTCTTGGTTGTTCTTGACGAGTGTTTCTGCTTGCAGGTGTCGGATGACCTCGCTTGCCTCGTGCGACCAGGTGGCCCCTCGCACTCTGTGGTCGAGGTGGAGGGAGGCACTGATTCGAATCTTGGCAACTGTGGGCTTGTCTGCTCTACAGATTTTGGCGAGGAGACCGGCTGTCACCTGCTTGACTCGTACTGCCAGGGGTGGTAGCTCGGTTTCCATTTGCAGATTGCAAATTCTGGTCCACATGGGTGCTCCGAGCATGGTCCTGAGAGCATTGTTTTGAATGACTTCTAGCTTAGCTATTTGGTCTTCTCTCAGTCCAATGAGTGCTGGAGCACTGTAATCTACCAGCGATCTGATGGCGGCCGTGTAGTAGGCTTTGAGCACATGTAGGTTTGCTCCTGCGGATTTGCTGGTGAGCGACCTCATTATATTGTGTCTGCTCTTCGTCCTGTGCCTGAGATACTCGAGTTGCGGCTTGAAGGTGAGTTTCTGGTCAAACCAGATTCCAAGACACTGGTGGGCGTTGGTCCAGACTACCGGCGTGTTTTGTATGGAGAGCATCTTGTCTGGTGTGTCTGTGCAGATGGCCATCGCTTTCGACTTGGCTGGATTTATCTTGAGTCCAAGTCTGTTGCACTCCTCTTCTATAAGTTGGAGTGCGTGTTGCGTGTTGGCTAGTCTGTTCGATCCTCTTACTATGAGCTGTAAGTCGTCTGCATAGCATAGGAGCTTGGCTGTTTGTCTGAAAGGAAGCTTGACTAGATTTTCCATCAGGACATTGAACAGCATTGGACTGAGGATGCCTCCTTGTGGGGTTCCGTTTTCATGGACCCTGTAGCTTGAGGTTGTTCCCTGAAAGCGTACTCGTGCTTCTCTCTGTGTGAGGTAGTTCTGGATCCACCCGAGCAACCTTCCTTTGACGCCTTTTTTAGCGAGCGTAGTTGTAATTGCCAATGGATTTGCTAGTTCGAAGGCTTTCTCCAGGTCGAGGAAGACCACCAGAGCTGGTTTGTTGTCCACTGTGCTGAGTATCTCGGCGATGTTGTTGCCTGTGCCGGTGTTCTCGGTGTAAGCAAAGATGTGAGGGTGTGGGCTGCCTACTTTCCACTTGAGTCGGTTGAGAGCCATTCTTTCTCCCGTCTTGGCTATGCAGCTGAGAAGGGAGATGGGCCTCGGCTTGTCTGGTTCTCTGGGCTTCGGAATGGGCTGTATATCTGCCTTCTTCCATTCCGGTGGGAGTCTTTGTGCTGTCCACGAAGCATTGATGGCTTGCAGCAGAGCCTCGTGTCCGGCTGTACCGGCATGAGAGAGCATGGAGTAGGTTATCCTGTCTGCCCCTGGAGCTGTGTCCTTGCTTCGTTTTAGCGACTTTTGGAGTTCTTGCTGGTTGAATGGTCTGTCAGTGTCATCTTCACTGTTGCAGGCCTCTTCGATCGTCTGGAGTCTGACCTGTCGCAGACGCCGTTGTGTCTCCTCCGCCTGTCTCGGGAGGTTTTTCGTTGCTGCTCGGTCAGCGAACAGTTTTGCAAGTCTCTCGGCTTCCTCTTCTGGGTTGGGATGGGTTGGTGGTGGTGGTGTTGCCTTCCCAGATGCCCTTCGGATCTGGGCCCACATCTTGCCAAGGGAGGTGTGCTCGTTCAGTTCGGAGCACCACTTGAGCCAGCTTACGTTTTTTATTTCTTCCTTCTCTTCCCTGGTGTCCTTAACTATGACTTGCAGGAGATGTCTGTTTGTTGCCGTGGGATGTCTCCTATAGTTTCTTCGGGCCATGTTCACTCTGTGGTTGAGTTCTTTCACCCTGGGACAGTAGTACCAGTAATCATTGTACTGTCTTGATGTGGGTTTTGTTTTTGGGATGGCCTCTTCTGCCGCTTGGTGAAACGCCTCGACCAATTGGTGGTGGAGGGTTGTCTCATCCACGGGTGCTGCGCCGGACGGCTGTGATTTTTCGCGCCACTTAGCCAGGTGTTTCTTGAAGAGTCCCCAATCTGCCTTTTGGGTATTGTATCTCCATCTCGGGGGGGGGGGGGGTGGAGTGGGGAGTTTGTTCACCTTCAACGTTGTTAGGGTGGCGAAGTGGTCGCTGGTCAGCGTGGGGTGTATCTGCCAGGAGGCCGAAGGCTGTAGTGCACTGGAGACGAAGGTTAGATCTAGCCTTCCTCCCCTAGTGTGGGTGGGCTCTCCGGTGTTCAGGAGGCAGATCTCGGGTGTATCTTGAAAGGTGGTGTATAGGTGTAGGCCGTCTTCATTTGTGGGGCTTGCCGAGCTTAGGAAGGGATGATGTGCGTTGAAATCCCCTCCTATGAGCGTGGCGTGGTCAGCGGCCGAAGCAAATAAATGAGTAACCTCCAGTGAGCCCCTTGGGTTCTTGTAGATGTTGTGAACAGTTAATTCCCGTTCTTGGAGGGTTACTTTGACGGCCTGTGTCTCGATGTTTTCCCCACATGGAAATTGCTGCGTGACATCGGCGGAGGGTATGCTTGACTTGACCAAGATCATACATCCTCTTGTTGACACCTGCGTGAAGTGCCTCCTATATGTCTTGTAACCGCTGAAATTGAAACAGTGGTGTTCTTGTAGAAGTGTTTCTTGTAGCAGTATGATGTCAAGCTTGTCCTTGGCTGCTGCTTCTTGTAGGAGGTGCTTCTTGTTTTTGATGCCCTGAGCATTCCATGTTAGGATGTTCAGGGTGCTGGTGTTTTCCACCACTGTTTCATCGGGGACTTCTGGTGGTCCTCGATGGAGATGTCCAAGTTCGATTCCAACTGGATCAGGTCCATATCTTCGTGTTCTGTGGTTTTTGCCTTCTGGGCCGTGGTCCGGTTCAGGGGAGTTGAAACGCCTAGTTTCTTTCTGGGAGCTGTCGGTATCTTGGGTTCTCTGGTGGCCTTCTTCGGTGTAGAGTGTACCTCGGCTGTCACTCGTGTGAGGACCGGCGTGGCTTCCTCCACTGAGGTGGCTGGAGCTGTGGCGACTTGCCCGAGGACGCTCCCCATGAGTATTTGGAGCTGTGTGGGTTGGATCTTGTGGCCCAGTAGTCCGGCTAGGCCCTCCGCGAAGGTTGTCAGTACCTTGGCTAGGTCTGATACGTGTATCATTCCTTCTGGTGCCTTGGTGTGTGCTTCTTTTCTCTGTCTCGTGGTTGGCTGCTGCTTGGGTGGCTGAGGTGTGGCCGTAGTGAGGCCAGGAAACTGGGCTGCACTTTGGGTGTTGACTGGCTGAGGAGGTTGTCTTTGTTGTTTTGGCCTTTGGGTTCCCCACACGAAGGTACTTGGTGGGGCTGGTGTGTAGGCGGTGGGTGCCGGTCTTGCTGCTGGTCGGTTTGCCTGGACCCTCTTTGTTCTCTCGGAGCATCCAGGATTCCAGGCGTGGTGTTTGCCCCCGCAGTTGACACACTTGGGGGCAATTTTTTCCCCATTTTTCAGCTTGGTGAGGCAGGAGTGTGTGCCTTGCTTCTGTGCGCAGACTGCGCAGATTTCCTTGTACGTGCACCTTGTCTGATGGTGCCCGTATTTCTGGCATCTGAAGCACCGCAGGGGCTCTGGGATGAAGGGCCTCACTTCGTAGGTCCCCCAGGTTTTGAGGTCTATGGTTCTGGGGGGTGAGCCGTAGTGCGTTATGAGCACTTGTTTCGTGGTGGCCGTCTTGTCGGACAGGGGAGAGCATCTCTCGGCTTTTAGAATCTTCGGGTGGTTCTCCAGGGGTTCGAGAGGTAGTTCCTTTGGGTACCGGAGGACTACCGACTTCATCAGTTTCTGGGCGGGGTCTAGCTTGGTTGAAGTAACGGTGGTGGTGTTCTGCAGGTACGTGTCGAGGGTGGTGGCGGAGTTCTTGTCTTTGGGGTGAACGATCATCTCTCCCTTTAGGTTGGGCCGCACTGAGAACCTGGCCAGTGGATTCAGCTTTTCCATCTCTGTGACGGCGGCATATGTTGTTTTTGCGTCCGTTTTCGTGATCCGGAATTTTGGCAGTGTCGTTGGGGGTGAGCTGGTGGTGGTGATGGGTGCCTTGGGGGCTGCTTGACGGCATTCGTTTCCCGAAAAAGCACGTCGGCGTTTCTTGTTTTCTACCTTCGTCCAGTTGTCCTCAGTGGCGGTAGCAGTGGTGGTGGAGTTTTTGGAGGTGGTGGTGTTGTTCTTACTTTTCAGGGCTTCATTGAAGGCGCGTAACTGGTCAGCTTTCTCTGTGCGGAGCCTGTCGTAGTTCGGATCGTCAGGTTGGCGGTTCAGGCGGGGATCGCGGTTTGGAGGGCGTACGCGCTCCATAACCTTTGTTTTTTTTTTGTTTTTGTTTTTTATATTAGATCCTACCTATTCCGTTTGAGTGAATAGCAGAGGAATTACAGCACTCCCCACTGGCTGGTGGTCGTAGAGTGGTTCCTGCGCTTCTCTCCCGGAGCCCCGATGGGGGAAGCCTACTTCCTAGTGTGGGTGACTGCTCACTTATAGACGTGAGCTAAGTGTGCCTATTTGGGAAGGATAAGGATTGCTACCCTCTTTCCAGGTGGACCCGCACGATCACGGTTTTCCTGGAAAGACTCGGCTGGGGAGGGTTTTGCTCCGACCCCCTTTCGTGTTCACAATCTCCTGGGAGGGAGGTGAACAGTTACAGGGGGGACCGCAGGACGAATACACTTTTGAGGGTGCAGGTCCCTAGGCCAGAGCGAAAAAGGAAAAATAGTAGTAGAAGGAAAAGAGCTCAAACCACGCAGGGAATATCGCGCTATAACTGCTCTCCAGCTGGAGTGTGGGGTCACTCACACCACCAGTGTGAGGGCAAGCTAATGCTCGATAAACCGAGAACGCTCGTGAGTTGTTGTGGACGATGCATCCATAGCTTCAGGCTACTACCCAAAGAAATTTAAGACAGCAATTATCAGACTGATACCAAAACCGGGAAAAGCCCCCACAGCAGTAGAAAACTACAGACCAATCTCTCTCTTAGAAACACCGGGAAAAATTTTGGAAAAAATAATTAACCAACGATTAAGAACACACCTGGAACTGGAATACAAATACAACCCTAGACAACACGGATTCAGGAAACACAGAGGAACAAACACAGCCATAGCCCTTATATACGAAAGTATTACAAACGCAATGTATAATAAAGAACAGTGCAACATAGTTTTAAGGGACGTGGCAAAAGCGTTCGATAAGGTCTGGCACTTGTGACTTAAATATAAAATAACCAATCAAGAACTCCCTAACAACTTCACTTCTCTACTGTGTAATTTCTTGGACAATAAAGAAGCACACATTATAATAGGCAATCACAAGGGCCCAAGCTTCAGACTTTATAGTGGAGTACCACAAGGAAGTAATTTATCCCCAACTCTTTATACAATCTACACTTCAGACATGCCGCCACCAATTCAGGGTGAATACATCTCATATGCTGATGATGTCACCCAGATCATCCGCCATCCAGGCAAGGCCAAACAGATGATGGCATTAAAAACAGCTCGCGCCATAATACAAATAAATAATTACGAGAAGAAATGGAAAATAAAAACTAATACACAGAAACTAAAAATCATCCACATTTCAAGGATAAACCCAGCACCAATCACAGTAAACAACGAAGAAATACAATACTCAAGCGAAGGAAAAATACTGGGGCTAACAATAACAAGAACCGGAATAAATAAACACACAACAGAGCGCAATTGACTAGCCCAAATACAGCTTACCAAATTATGAAGATTCGGCAAAATGGAAGAGAAAATACAACTACACCTATTTAAAGCATTTGTCCGCCCCCATCTTGAATACCCGCCAATACCATTAAACACGATCAGTCTTACCAACCAATTAAAACATCAGGCAACACAAAACAAAGCCATCCGCAGAGCCTCCAAACAACGTCCCCCATACACAACCAAAATTAAAGAGCTTCACGAAAAATACAATATTTTACCACTGAGCATAAGAACATACAGCCAAGCACAGGCAGTATGGCACAAACTAGAAGTAATGGAAAACGAAATATACCATCGACTAAAAACAGAGGACACCAGAAGATCACACAGCTGGTGGCCAAAAAGCCTTCTCCATAACCCTCAAGAGCCAGAACTATTGTACACTAAATAGTACACAAAAGATGAGAGTATTCTACTAGTTACACAAGGACCTAGCAGACCTTTCCAACTTACACAATTATATACCACAGCATAAATAACTTCTTGACGCCAATAAGATAAAAGATGAGAGTTTTCTACTAGTTACACAAGGACCTAGTAGACCTCTCCAACTAACACAATAACAAACACCCCCTTGCTAGCTAGCTTAGCCGCCTTCCCCCCTGTTCCATTGAGCTCGGGCGACCTCTTAGTGCGGCCTTCACCACAGCCAATCAAATCGTCTCTGCTAGGTGGATAGCCCACCTGCTCTTATTCTCTACTACTTTACTTCCCGTTTCATAACTTTCCTTCTACCTTACCTCTTCTCTCCCTTCCCATGGCAAGCCATTGCCATTTTATCTCCATTATCATCATCATCATCATCATCATCATCACCACGCTCTTTCTCATTCTGATCCTGGTTGTCATTCGAACACTCTGAGGAGACGCTCTTTACTCTGGAGATTCTCAGAGTCACGCTCTTCCCCTCCCCTCAGGTCGGGGGGGGGGGGGGGGAGACTTCACGACGCCCCCAGCTAAGCAGCGTCGCGCATACGAGAGCCCAGCCAACACCCACTGGGCTTACGTCAGGTGTACACGTGAGTCTTTGTCAGAGCAATCTCTAGGGTGAGTTACCTAATGTGGGAAGTGTTTCATTCATAATGTATCCGAGAGTCAGTGTCAAGTAACGTAAAACATAAAGTGTTAGTAACCCGATATAATAGTGATATTGATGTGTCTATGTCATTGAGTGAATTAATAAAAAGTTGTATCGAAGAGGCGTTTGAGAAGTTGTCCCTTGAGAAGAATAGATATGTGTATAGACGTAGAAGATAAGCGTGTTGACTTTGAGTAAATAACACCCAAGCGGCCACGCTACCAAGTTTCCTACCTTTACATTCCTACTCTCTATACTTCCTATATATATGTAATCCTCTTCTCAGTGAGTTATGTACCATTATACTTGAGAGAACTTGTCCCAGGCTCAGTTGAAAATGAAGGGTCAGTATGACCATAAGTGCAAATGTGTAGTGTTTAGCCCTCATGACCAACCCACAGAAATCCCTTGCAAGCAAAGTTTGAAGGCCCATACACAATAATTAAGAAACCAAGCCCCCTGAACTATGTCATAGCAACCCCAGGAAACAGGAAGTCAGAACAATTGGTCCATGGTCCACGGATGCGATTGTGTGTGTTATGGAGACCCAGGAGCCACAGAAATAAGAGTAATATTTCCTGGTGGAGGTTTCAGTTAAGCTATACAATTCACAGATTTAGCTGATTCGTCTTCTAAAGTTTTGCATCTTTCATAGCTAAAGGTTGAAGATGTCACGAGTATGTTACCAAAGACGACCCCTGTCAAGCAAGCACCCTCTAGGACCAACACGAGCTTGTCGAACCAAGCGACAGTGACTGGGCGTCACCATGCGGGCTGGTGCCAAAACCCGACGGCTCCTTCCACGGTGTACAAATTACAGACGGGTAAATGATGTGACCAGCTCTGACTCCTACCCTCTCCCTTGTGTAGACGATATCCTTGAAGAGCATCGGGCAGGCAATGTTTGTCACAAAGCTCGACACGATGAAGGGGTACTATAAAGTGAAGCTGACGGAGGAATCCAATAGAATTACTGCCTTTGTCACTCCTGATGGGCTTTGGCAGTGCAAAGTCCTCCCCTTTGGGCTTCGCAGTGCCCCTAAGACATTCCAGAGGGCTATGAATGTGGTGAAGTCTGGGTTTCCTTGTGTCTGCGCCTACTTGGATGACCTGCTAGTGACAGGAGTTAACTGTGAGGAACACATGGAGCGACTTCGTGCCCTTTTCACCCGCCTTTCGGAGTACAACTTCACTGTCAAACCGGCTGAAAGTGTGTTTGGCAATGCAACACTCACCCACCTTGGCCATGTGAGGTTGGCTCCAGTCAACACAAAGATAAAGGCTGTACAGCGACTCCCACCTCTTGTAGATCGAAAGGCTCTGCGTAGGTTCCTCGGGATGGCAGGATTCTACCGAAGGTTTTGTTAGAACTTTGCGCAAGTGTAGGTCTCTTTGACAGACTTAGTCAGCTCCCCAAAGGAGGTATTTGTGGACAAAAGCATGTCAGGTTGCATTTGAAACCCTTAGACACCTATTAACCACAAGTCCAGTGTTAAAAGTGCCAGATTTTGAAAAGCCTTTTTTGATCCAAGTTGATGCCTTTGAGGTGGGTGTGGGAGCTGTGTTGTTACACATATTGCACTCAGTTTGCTTCCACAGTGTGAAACTAAAACCGCATCAGTGTGGCTATGCCACCATAGAAAAGGAGGCTTTGGGGCATTTGTTGACTTTAGAAAAAATTGCAGTGTATGTTGAGGGTTCATCATATACTTTAGAGGTTTACACAGATCATAATCCTTTACAATTTGTACAGAGGATGAGAAATAAGAATCAAAGGTTACTTAGATGGGTTTTAGCACTGCAGCCCCCAATATAGAAGTGAAACTTATTAAGGGGAAAGACAGTATTATGGCAGACACCCTGTCCCGTGATGCATAAAAGTTTTCTCCTTTTGTTCATAAACTTTTTAGATAAGTAGGGGGATGTTACGAGTGTCCGCCATAAGTTTCTGTTCTGGGTATAAAATATTTTGGTTCGGATGGTGTGTGTGGATGGCTTGGACAGCTTTGTTCAATACTCGCCCACACCAACTGAGCTCTTGTTTATGTATTAAATTTGTTTTATTATATTATCACTTTGTGTTTATTAATGCAACAATTGTCTCTCATGTAATATTGATTGTAGTATGTACGTATATAGGTAAAATAGTGGAACTAATGTCAGTAGGGTCATTTAGGTATAGCTTACGTTTTAGCCAATCCGGCTATGATACGTCAGTATTTGGCGGTAGAGGGGTGACGTCGGTGGGAGGCTGGAACACTGTAGTCAGGCTCGGCACAGCTGTCTTAAGTTGAGTACACCCTCTCTCTGGTGTTTTGGGAGATGGCATTAGACTATTGAGATTTGTTATTGCTTGATATTGATTTTGTGTGATCTTGTTGGACCTTCAGTCCTTACTCAGCCACTTCCAATCATATTATTATTATTGTTATTTATTTTATTTTGTGTACTGTACATAAGTGGTGGTGGGAATAAGTTATTATATGTTTATATAGTTATTGACTTGTTCAGGTTTTGACCTGTTAACTTGACCTTTGCTGGTGGAACTGGGGATTAATAAATAATTCTGATATATTTGAAAGACTTCAGTGATTTGTGTTTTTGTAACGATCTACCCTAGGGTCTTAACACTAACCTAACCTGTCATTTAACCTAACCATAAGGTTAGGTTAGTTTAGGTTGTCTGTTTGTAAGTTATTTTGCAAAAATACCAATATGCATGCCGATAATTGTGCAAAATAACCGATTAAGCAAAAAAAAAAAGTAGTATATATGTGAATATTGGATGAAGCTGATTCTCCTCGGAGAAATCGTATCCGTAGGATGAGTAACGACTCAACTTATTGAGAGAGAGAAACATATTTTTTAGGATACTATTATATAATAGTATCAATATGTGTGTGAGTCTGGGTGTGTGTTTAGGAACTTACATCAATGAGAATGCTTGTATATGTTTATATAACAAAGTAAATCTACAACCCTATATGAATTGTCTTCCTAACAGAATTATGCACTTCTTGCAAACTGGAACATACTTGAGGATCAGTAGGGATGTGTACGCTGACAACCCCTGTACTAACCCTCCCAGCAAGATTATCATCAATTCTGTCAGTAATCTCAACAGTTGCCTCTGAAGATGTCTTGAATAAAGACGAAAGCTAAGGTGCTCCGTTGTTTCCCTTTTCCCCGTGTGATTTTATCATGATATATATATATATATATATATATATATATATATATATATATATATATATATATATATATATATATATATTTCTTGTAAATCCACAAAGAAAACGTGGATAAGATAAATCTTGATAAAATCACACGGGAAAATGGAAACAACGGAGGACCTTAGCTTTCGTCTTTATTCAAGACATCTTCAGAGGCAACTGGATTACATGGACAGAGAGAGGCTTAAATATACAGGGTGACCTTAAAGCATGAGGTCAGGTCATAAAGATATCATCCACTAATCCCCACACCAACACACACGTGGGGGTGACGTGACTAGTCAGGTCAGGTCAAAATTAAGGGACCCACAAAATAACTATCATACATCTAGATCAAAGGTTTTCAAAGCATTTTTAACCTTGGGCCACTGACAAATAATTTTATGTAACATATTATCAGTTTTGAACTGACCATCACTAAGGTTTGTTGATTTTAATTCCTTAATCAAACTAGCTTCAACCAGAAGTCTTTCTGTGACACAAGATGATTTAAATACTTCTAAGCTTTTTTCCCAAGCAATGGGATGATTATTATTCCTAACATGAACGAACAAGGCACTGCTTTCAGATGCTGTTCTGATATTATACTTACGTTGTTTGATTCTAAGCTGCAGTGTTTTTCCTGTCTGTCCTACATAATTGCAATTACATTTGCTACATGGAATACAATAAACACTTCCATTTACATTCAAACTTGGGCTATTCCTTATTAACATATTGGTAATGGTTGAGTCATACTTGAAAACAACATTAATATTTAGAAGCTTGAGGGACCGAACTAACGGGACAAATTCATTACGATAGGGCAGTCAAAATATTCTTAAGTGTAGGAACTTGTCTGGTTTGAGAGGAATGAAAGGATTTTTTAGCCCTTTTAAAACAACGATCAACAAACACAGAAGGGTACCCGAGTTTCTGTGCAATGGAACGAATGTGTTTCAATTCATCGTCAATAAATTCAGTCACAAATACGCAGACATCTTAAGAACATTATTTTGACCTGACCTGACTAGTCACGTCACCCCTCTTCTCTTAAGCTCCTCTACGTGTGTGTTGGTGTGGGGATTAGTGGATGATAACATTATGATCTGACCTCATGTTTTTAAGGTCACCCTGAATATTTAAGCCTCTCTCTGTCCATGTAATCCAGTTGCCTCTGAAGATGTCTTGAATAAAGATGAAAGCTAAGGTACTCCGTTGTTTCCATTTTCCCGTGTGATTTTATCAAGATTTATCTTATCCACGTTTTCACTTAAGAATATTTTGACTCTGCCCTATCGTAATGAATTTGTCCCGTTAGTTCGGTCCCTCAAGCTTCTAAATATTAATGTTGTTTTCAAGTATGACTCAACCATTACTAATATGTTAATAAGGAATAGCCCAAGTTTGAATGTAAATGGTAGTGTTTATTGTATTCCATGTAGCAAATGTAATTGTAATTATGTAGGTCAGACAGGAAAAACACTGCAGCTCAGAATCAAACAACATAAGTATAATAATAGAACTGCATCTGAAAGCAGTGCCTTGTTCGTTCATGTTAGGAATAATAATCACCCCATTGCTTGGGAAAAAAGCTTAGAAGTTTTCAAATCATCTTGTGTCACAGAAAGACTTCTTGTTGAAGCTAGTTTGATTAAGGAATTAAAATCAATAAACCTTAGTGATGGTCAGTTCAAAACTGATAATATGTTACATAAATTTAATTGTCAGTGGCCCAAGGTTAAAAATGCTTTAAAAACCTTTGATCTAGATGTATGATAGTTATTTTGTGGGTCCCCTTTTTTCTGACCTGACTTGACTAGTCACGTCACCACCCTTCTCTTAAGTTCCTCTACGTGTGTGTTGGTGTGGGGATTAGTGGATGTCATCATTTTGACCTGACCTCATGTTTTTAGGTCACCCTGTATATTTAAGCCTCTCTCTGTCCATGTAATCCAGTTGCCTCTGAAGATGTCTTGAATAAAGACGAAAGCTAAGGTACTCCGTTGTTTCCATTTCCCCGTGTGATTTTATCAAGATTTATCTTATCCACGTTTTCATTGTGGATTTTCATAAAATATACATATATATATATATTACATATCATATATTATATTATATATACATATAATGTGTATATATATATATATATATATATATATATATATATATATATATATATATATTACATATTATATATTATATTATATATACATATAAATATATATATATATATATATATATATATATATATATATATATATATATATATATATATATATATATATATTATATATATATATATATATATATATATATATATATATATATATACATATATATATATATATATATATATATATATATATATATATATATATATATATATATATATATATATATATATATATATATATATATATATGCAAGTAAATCACTGTAGGTGCGCGTGATCTAGGTATATGCTGATAACCACCAGGAAAGAAGAAAACACGAAGTTCCTAAGCGCTTTCGTGTAATTCACATCCTCAGGGGTGAGTACAGACTAGTGGATGTCATCATTTTGACCTGACCTCATGTTTTTAGGTCACCCTGTATATTTAAGCCTCTCTCTGTCCATGTAATCCAGTTGCCTCTGAAGATGTCTTGAATAAAGACGAAAGCTAAGGTACTCCGTTGTTTCCATTTTCCCGTGTGATTTTATCAAGGTTGCATATATATATATATATATATATATATATATATATATATATATATATATATATATATATATATATATATATATATATATATATATATATATTAATTTATTTCCTAAATATGCAACTGTATATTTATGAACTGCAACATAGATTGGGTATAGGAAGGACTTGACTCCACTGTGACCTATCAAAGCTAAACTCCTCCTCCGGCTTGAAGAGCCAGAGAAACGATGCGTCAGTCTCACTCGTCAGCTGCATCTCGCTCAGTCCACAAGTCTTTTCTTGCACCTCCAGCTTCTCGCAGCCATAACCACAACACTAAAAGCAGGTAATTACTTCACTTATTTGGCTTCAACCTAGGTTATATATCATCACCCAATATGTATTTGATGTAATGAATCCCTTATAAACTCAATTTATTAAACCGAAATTATGAACTTTTATACTTTTATATGGAGCTCATAAAATATTCCGTTAAATCCACAGAATTTTAGGCTGCGTCTTTTATTAAGATGCAAACCATACAAACAACCAATTATTATATATATGTATATACTGCATATATATATATATATTACAATTACTTCAATTACAAGGTTATAATGTAGATCAAACTCAGAGAAGATTTTGCGAAGCGTTATGAAGTCGATTAATAGCATCTCTCTCTCTCTCTCTCTTCTTGTTCTAAGGTTTACCTCATCCAGCTCACTCACTGGTAATACGGAGATACTGGTTGAGAATGTGAAGAATGCAAAAGGAGCATTTCAACGTTATATTCGCTTCTGAGTTTTATTTGCAATAGGGAACGTTGTGTGTGTTGATCGTATCTTTGAGAATTATTATGATTTGAAGATTGAAAAATTTTACGTTTAAGTGGCAAACTGCACTTTCTTAAGGAATTCCACATTAGTGGAAGACTAGAAATGAATGATATTTTAATTATCGTAGGCTCTCCTGCTGCTAGACATTTTCCCTACAGGACTCATCTTGTTGGAAGATCCAATGCCCACAAGATTTTTTTCTCTCGGAAAACCACATGAGGACATTCATGATAGAGAATGTTTTTCTATCGGTGAATTTCTTGCTCCAGGGGAAGAGGGGATAATGGATAAAATTAGGAGACCCACAGGAAAATTAATTAGGAAAAAATTAGTTGAATGCGTACGACTCTCTAAGGGTCCCGATTTGACATCTATCAAATCTCGGTAATCATAATATGAATTCAATACATAGCCTCCTATAATCTATAGAAATGGTGAACTTTGTAAGACTAACAAAATAAGTAAGCTTCTTCGAGGTTATTAAAATTTTAATTGATATTACACAAAATAAACCCAAGAATAAGTTTCGTGTAATGGAATAGATCAAGATATCTTCAGTTAAGAAAGTTTCCGTCTCACTCTCTCACAGTACAATGAAACGACGAAGCTTCTGCAGTCAAACCTCATATGCAGACCGGGCAAGGATCGTGTGGATGTGGACGAGTGGTATGTCTGCTCGCTTCATTGCACAGGAGATTGGTACTAGTGCAACCACCGTATGTAAGTGGATAAATCGCTGGAAGTTAGAAGGCAACATTAACAAGAAATACCAGAAAAACAACAACCGTTCCTCATCTGGCGATGATTCAGACTATAAACGCTCTGGAGGTACTGAAAATCGGAAGGCTTCAACTAACGCCGTTCATAATAACAATAATTACTCTTTACTCTTACATCTGCAGGGAGATCCTCACCTTTCATGTCAAGGGCTCATTTGTGCTCAACCTCATATAGTGCTAGATGCACACAACAAATATGCATCATCATGCCCTCTCCTTAACTCTCTACCGGCATTTCAAACTCATATACAATTAAAAACGAGGTATATATTTCCATCCTACGGTAACGATGTTGTAAACACATCCAGGTATGTAAACAATAATCACCTATGACTGCCGGGTATCGAACCCTGTCCACCACAAATGACAGGTAGGCAGCTTAGCGACTAAATCACAATTTGCTAATGGATACCCTACCTTTACTCTATTGTAGCTATAAAAGGGCAGATAATGTGAGAACAAAAATTAAAATGTAATAAAAGCTTGGAATTCTCAGAAGTTATAGAGGACTATATTGGACTCATTTTCAGATATAGAGCCAATTTGAAGATAACCAAGTTTAACAATGGCAGCTATTTTCCAAAATGGTCAACAAAATAGGGATAAAACCAACAAGGCTTAGATATTGGATGATATTTCATATATACTGCTTCAATTATGCTATATTTTAAAGTATTAAAGTATTGTCAATGGAACTTTCTTTTTGTGTATTGAAATTACAGTGCTGGAAACTTGGATTACTAATTTAAAAATGTGAACAAAATTTAAATGTAAAAAAAAGCATAAGTATATTTTAATAAATGTTTTTATAACTTTATTGTCAAAATATCATTATAATTATAATTATTAATTTTTGCAATATTCATTTATTATACATTACAGTTTTTCTTTTACATTATTTATCAATATTATTATTAATTATTGCATTATTATACTATTAATGCATCCATTGACGTTATTGGCTGGACTTTGAAAACAAAGTTATCATCATGTTAGGAAGCCTTCACACAAACATGGCCGCTTTGAGGTTACTAGGACATTGGCTGGACAACAGGTGATAGGTAATGCACGCATCGAAGCTCAAATTGCATCTGCTGGCACCGCCTACAAGGACATACCTACAAGGTCACCCTCTGCAGTGTGCATATCTTGTTGCGAGAGGCAGACCGAAGTGCTAATACCACTCAATATTAGATGGGTGGATTGAAAGCAGAAGGAAAGAAAGTCCTTTGTTTATTTTTCTGGACGACAGTACCAGTTCTCGAGAAACTACTACTGGTATTTATGAGGTCCACCTGAAATGGCAACCTTGCCTAATATGTAGAGAGCATTGGAAAGCTTGTAACATGTTTTTTTAGCTTGGACCTTGTTCACTATGCAAGATCTATGTTCGAGACATAGATAGTCTGTGGCAGATCCCCCCACTTGTGCTAAGTGAATTCGCAAAGGGCAACTTCTTTTTAAGACACAGAGGGCATTCTCATCAGTCTCCATACATCAAGCTCACGAGCAACATAATGTGCTGGTAAAGGATGATGGAGGTGTGATAGGAATGACACAAAACCTAAAAACACTGCATCATTGGATGGTTTGTGGGCCTTGTAGATATATGAGACGAATATGCCTGTAATATGTAACTCTGTACTATTTACCATTATTGATTCAGGTCTCTGTATTATATGTTTTATAATCACACTCCCGTTTGTCACCAAGTGTTAGTTCATGCTTTGGGCACATGCGCAGTGAGATTCCAAGACAGGACGCTGTTTACCCCTGTCTTAACTCCTTTTTGTGTTTGTACCAGGAATAGAACTTACGGACTTGACATCAGTGTGTTTTCTTTACTCCTGAGTGTAAGGACCACCTGAGTATCACACATGGCGCAGTGTTTAGCTGGGACATCACATTATTCAGAATTGGAGTGGACACAGAATCTCTCTCGGAGCCGCCATCTTGTCAACTTCTCTTGTCGAGTGGATCTTGGCGTGTACCTCAACACCATATTCCTGGATTTACAGTGCATTGTTGTGAAGTGCTTTTTCAGTGTTGTGTGTGCCCTTTAGTGTCTTTAAAGTGTTTCCCCGTGTTCCTGCACTTTTTACAAAAGAGGGGAGCCTTTTTAAGACCTATGGGAGAGCTCAAGTTTTGACATCCACCCCCGTTCATGTCTCGACCGGCACTGAGTGTCTGAGCTAGCCAGCCGGCCCAGAGTACAGGCACGCACGAACAAACGCACACACACACACAGACGCTCGCAGATATCTTCCATTTAAAGACGATTGCTCTTCTGCTCACTTATTAATTACAGTAATTGTGAGAGAAATAATCCAGGCCATATGGAAGATCAGGAATTTATTGGGTTTTCTTCAGATACCCAACAAGCCCAACTTCAGATGGATGTCGGTGCAGTAAGTGGACTCCAAGTGGATCGGGAAGTGGATCAAGCGGCCCCACCCACCCTTAGCCCCCACCACACACGTCCGCAATCTGCCGCAGGTGTCGACTTCCTTCATTTAATTAAGTTTTTGGAAGAAAACTGACGACAAGACGACATCAGGAGGCGATAGGAAGACGATGAATGAAAGCGTGAAGAGAATCACAGACGTCAACAAGAAAATGCCAGGTTCAGTGCCAGGAGAAATAATAAGATTTTTTTAAATAATTATTTTTTTTTTACAGTTTATGAACACTTCTCTAACCTAACCTTACCTTCGGGAATTCTGTTATAGTTATAAAGAAGTAGACAAGGAATATTTCTTAAATCTTCAATTACGTATGTTTTGTCTACTGGGGTACTTACTCCCCTGACATTCAGTGACCTCACTGGGCCCTAAGGTCACCTCAGTAAATGCAGAATGAACATGAAGGTAAATGATGTCGTCGTTTTTCTTTTCTATTTATTTAATAATGTTTTCTATCAAAATTGAAAGAGTTATATTCTAATTGTTTAAATTAAAATATTTTCATATTTAAATCAATGTATTTTGAATATTTTTAATGACCCTCTCTTTAACATAAGAACAGGGGGCTTCTGTCCTATTTTGCACTTTTACTGAGGGGCCATTGTCCTAGGGGCTTTTGTACAGGCCCCGGTTCCCTACCGTCGTGTGTTGTTACTACGTCATCCTGGTGTAGTCAGATGTACCAACTGGCGGAAGATTGGGAGGTTGGTATGCTTGCACCCTCAAAACGTTGTCAGTGGCACGAAACGTTTACTCTTGCTACACGATTTGCGAGCATGACTTGAATCCCAAGCTAAGGTGCACCTCATTATCCTATTTTCTTGAATAATAAACCAATTCTGGGAATGAAATACTATCACGTACAGTGAATATAGGTAAATAAAGCCAGTGACAACCATAAAAACGTAGGAATAGAGTGTAATATCTGTTCCGTTCTTCTTTATCCTTATTAAATCTAACAATGAAATAATAAGTTTGTCACCAACTTGGGGTTGGGTGAGTGTAAATAAAGAGAACTATGACCTGTTCTGTGGATACAGTCAGTAGAACATAACAAAGTACAGTATTAGGTATTATAATTTTGCAGTTGGAGAAAAGTATCTGCTGTTTAAATGGTCTTTTAATTGGAAAAATATTCCATGTAAATACTGTATATGGATCCTCACCAGAGAGTCTTCATGTAGTTAGTGTGCAAACAATTGTTTGCAAGGCATATACTCACAACTATAATGGAAAGGAAGACATGTTAGTTTAGGTTAGATAAGTTAGATATATTCATAAAATTCTACCAACTAATCAGACTAAAATGTTAAACATAAAACAAGATGATAATTAAATGTTTAAAAACATCCACAATACAGTCTGCAATGTTAATCACAAATTATCTCTGAATTTTTTAATGTTTAATATAAACTGTAATATTAATAAGGATAAGAATACAATGATAATGCTAATATCAGAATACTGTATAGCCATTATTAAAAGCAGGCTGTTATAATATATGGATTATCAAGAGTACAGTATTTTAATGAAAAAAATCATCGACAAATTTCACAAATATATAAATACATAATATCTATGTATATATGTAGAGTGTAAAATTTAAAATAAATTAAGACATATGCTATTATTTCTGCAAGGCATATTTTCTGAAAATTCCAGAAACTGCATTTTTTCTGGTCTACGAATAATTTGGGGATTTTATGGAAAATCTCCAAATTTTTCTGTTCCGAGTCTGGGAACCAAATCCGAGGATAGGTTAGGTAGCAAATTCCAGAATCTTTCCAGTAACCGGAAAAATTCCTCATCATTCATGATACCAAGATATATTTCTTCAGTATTGGTGAAAGGTGAATAGTCAGCTGTATCTCCACCTGTAGGTGAAGATAAAGGCATTAATACTATGATAGTTAAATTTGCGAATTCTGAAACATCTTTGTTTATGAGGGTTAATATTTATAAGTTTCCAACACCTACATAGTGTGGGTAATTTTGTTTGTTAAAATAATAAAAAAAATCAATGAAGACTCAGATTTTTTTGGGTTTGATATGAAACACACACTCAATTTTTTTCTAATGTAGATTTTTATGGTGATTCCAAAAATATGATCCTTTTTGGGGGAAGAAATTTATAGAAACAAATTTATAAGCCCTTTAAAATTTTAGTGTTCTACATTAAAATGTTAACTTAACCTACCTAACTTAACCCACCTAGAAAACATCGGTCAAATTAAGATCTTAAAATTCCCTGGATGACCGAAAAGATATTATTACCATCAATTTCATTTATTTTGGATGGCAGAACAGTTAGAGGGGGAACAACGACAACATCTAGCCCAGTTGGTAGATGCGCTAGACTGGGAAGAAAACGGTATCAATCACAGCTTGAATAGACGTTGGATGAAATCCGGAAACAAAATACTAAAGCGGGAATTGGGTGCAGGACAGGGTTCGACGGTAAAACAGGGCTGGAGGTAGGTAAGTGGTTAAGAGAGGTCGACCAAGCCCTCAAGCTGATGGACAAGAATGAAGCCGGCCGAATACAGTTCATAGTACGGAATCTTGTGAGACCCGCGGTGGATCGCATATACAATACACACAGGGAAGAGGGAGTGGTAGATGAGTTGACCGGCTAATTGAAGCGGGTCTACTGACATCAAGTGAATGTGGTCACAGCCACAGAAAATTTAATAAACCGGAAGCAGCGAACTAATGAAACTCGGCTAGAATATTATGATGCATTGTTAGAGTTAAACGAAATTCTATCTAGGTACTGGCAGAAATATGACGATTTTATGGTGTGGGACGTCATGGCTCAGCGACTGAAAGGGTCAAGAAGTCGTGACTGGTTAACCATCGAGATGAGGAAACATCCTCGGAGTGGGTTGGTTTAGTGGACCATGGGGTTGAAGGAGTAGGAGTAGATGTTATTGGTGTGTCCGGGATCGAGACTCGGGGCAAGGGTCAGCTGCATTTTGGATTGTTGGGCATGAATGTGTTGAGTGAGGTTGCAGAGATCTGGTCAGCACATGTACCGCTTATGCGAGGCAGTTAGGAGCACAGCCAAGTGGGAAGACTGCATGCATGAGGTGAGGTGCTTACAGGAGGCAGAAGCCACCAGTCTGGTTGGTTGTGTAACAGGAAGAGGTGACGTTCCAATGATCCCTCCTCAGTGTAGTCGGTTGTTATCAGTGTGTGTCCCCTCATTATGCCAAGTAGCTAGCAAGCAGGTGGTGATCAAGCCCCTAACGATGGGAGATGAAGGTTGGGTGACTGAAGGCGTGGTAGTGTTGCCGACAGCTGTTAGAGTGGTGCAGCCCATGACTCAGGCGCTAGTGGTAAATCTGTCTGAGTGTCCAAGGGGACTGGAGAGAAATCGGAGGTTTCGGAAGGTGGCTTCCGGGACGGAAGTCGAGGTAGCCACCTCACATCGTATGTAAGGACAGTCCAAAAAGATGCCAGGGAGGAGGTCAAAGTGCACACGGAATTGATGAATGTAGAGCAACAGCTGGAAGTGAGGGACTTGCTGGAGGAATTCAGTGATATTTCTTAGGAGAGCCAGTCCATAGGAAAGGCCATCGGGGTTCAGTACGAGGTCCCAGTAACAACAAATAGGCCAGTTAAGGTGCCATACAGGGAAATCCATCCAAACGAGGAACCAGAGGTGAAGTAGCACATTAACCAGTTGTTAGAGCAAGGAGTGATCCAGCATAGTGAGAGTCCCTACTCTGCTGCCACTGTAGTAGTAAGAAAAAAAAGATGGAACGCTGAGGTTATGCATTGATTACTGTAACCTCAATAAGATCACGGTGCGTGATGCATTTCCTCTGCAAAACACTAGAATCTCTGACAGGGGCCCGGTTTTTCTCCAACTCTCGATCTGGCGGCTGGGTACCACCAGATCGAAGTAAATCATTCAGACCGTCCGAAAACCGTCTTCAGCACACGTTTTGGACTTTTTGAGTACAGGCGGTTATCGATGGGTTTGTCAAATAGTCAGGGGACCTTTCAGTGATATATGGAACAGATCCTAAGAGATAAGATCTTCTCTTCGTCGTTAGTAAACCTCGACGAAGTGGTGGTTTTGAGTTCCATAGATCAGCATTAAGAAAGATCGAGGGAGTTGGTTTCAAGAATGAGGGAGCATAATCTAAGATTTAAACCCCAAAAAATGAAATTTTGGCTTCCATGGTAAGTTATTTAGGATATCAGTTGTCCGTCGAAGGCGTCACAGCTGATCCAGAGAAAATTAAGTTAGTAAAAGATTCGTCAATCCCTCAGACAGTAAAAGATGT
Source organism: Homarus gammarus (assembly GCA_958450375.1). Classification (NCBI taxonomy): domain Eukaryota; kingdom Metazoa; phylum Arthropoda; class Malacostraca; order Decapoda; family Nephropidae; genus Homarus; species Homarus gammarus. Next base: position 43,506 of record CAUDMG010000118.1, on the reverse strand, counting down.
GCGCTCCTTTGTGGGATTCGTATTACTTTATAAGATATTTATCAGATATTTAGCGAAAATTACATGAACTTATGCATGGGAAGTCTAAAGGTCTAGTAGCTGGTGAGTGGGGAGAGAGGCAGCAGCAGGCTTTCGAAAAGTGAAAGATGCGGTGACGCAGTCGCTGGTATTGGCCTGTCCAAATTTCACTCAGGAATTCATCTTAGAAACGGATGCCAGTTTCAGTGGGCAAGGTGCTGTGCTGTACCAGATTAATGATGGCGAGCTGAATCCAGTGTGCTATTCAAGCTAGGACCTTAGGAAATCAGAAAGAAATATGACAAACTATAGTTCCCATAAGTTAGAGATGTTAGTACTCTAATGGGCAGTAGTGGATAAGTTCAGGGAATATCTGGAAGGGAAACATTTCACTGTCTACACGGATAACAACCCTCTCAGACACAGAGAGAACACTAAGCTAGGGCCAGTGGAGAGTAGGTGGAATGCTAATCTAGAGCAGTTTGATTTCACCATAAAATACAAGGCAGGAAAGAGCAACACGGTAGCAGATACTCTATCTAGGATCCCTACGGAACAGGAAGGAGAGAGTGATGAGGAATACACGGAAATGAATGTCGGGGAGGAGAATGTGGCTGGGATGAATGAGCTGTGGACAGTAGATGGGCTGCGCAGGGAACAGGAAGGAATAAAGTGTTTTAAGGGGATACAGAGATGGATGGCAGGAGAACCTAAGGAGGAGGATGCACAGGTGGAACTCCAGGATGATGATTTTCGTAAGTTGTACCGAGTGATTCAGTCTTTGATAGTTAAGGAGGATGCCGTGTGGTATTAGGGTGTGTCATACGGAGGCGAATTTTTTTTTTTTGAGTTTGAAAAATCGGCCCATGGTATTAATGATGTAGTTCTATGTGCAGAATCATGTGATATCTTCAGATTTGAAAAGTTTTTAATTTTTGCTAGGTAAATTTTAACTTGAAATCTTATGAAAATTCAGTATTCCCACCCTTTTACCAACACCACTAAATAGCTTATTTAAAGTAAAGTAAATGTATCAGGTTAATCTATTAGGATGAAAATGATCCAGAATAGTGAAACTAATGATCTTGACACATTTATTAAATTTAATATTCCTTTAGAAAACAAAATCATCAAATACAAAAACCGGTTTTACTACTACGACCCGGTGTTGCTGCACACCATAGAGAACATGTCTTTCTTGCTTCTGTTTCTACTCATCACCTCCCTGCTGACCACCTGAGCTCGGATGTAGCCTTCCCTCCTCTCCTGGCTGTACACTTGACTGCTGGCCTCGCTCACTTGCTGTACACAACGCTCTATACTCTGGGTGTGCGAGGGCCAGGCAGGGACATGCATGGGGTTGTCCAGGAAAGCTCTGACTTGAACATTGGTGAGGCTGCAGGTAAGAGGGGGCTCACTGCCAGCCTGGATGTTATCCAGATCTATGAGATCAGTGAGGGTCTTGGCACCTAGATTGACTTCAGGAGTCTTCCTGACCCTGAAGGAATCGTCACCAACTGATTCGTCATGCCCAGATCCTCTCATAAGTCTCATATCCAAGATCTTTTTGACTGCCACTCTTCTCTCCTCCTCATCCTTACTGCAGAGCATTGTCTGCAGAACTGCCTCGGGATGAGCATACCAGGATGATCTCCTCACAGTCTGCTCCACAATCTGAACAACCTTCCTTGGCTGACTCCTTAGGAGCTCAAGCTGGAAGAGAACATGCCTCGGACCTTCGGAGAACGATGACTTGACCTTGGTGTTGAACCAATTTGGCAAGTAGACACTCACGATGAATTGGACAATAAGTCTCAGGTTGTGAAGCTGGTTCCCTTTCAGTTTATGATGAGCGACCCAAATTCTGCAGAACCTGAGAGCCGTTGTGAGCCACCTAGAATGTGAGACTGGACCTATCTGCAGGTAAGCAAGTCTATCAGGCATGACCCCAGTTTTGATGGCACTGCAAATCATGTAACCATAGTACTGGTCAGTACTCAGGTCGTCAATGACAGTATGTGCAAGCTCAACGAGTGGAGGGCCAACTGTGATTTTTTCAGAGCTCGGATTTATTCCTAACTCAGTGGCAGAGTCCAGCATCTTGCCAAGAGGACCAGACTATCTGTTGTTTGAAAGAGTCTTGCCATCCAGCTCCTGGATCAGATATCTGAGTGGCAACTCGTTGGTGTGGAGGTCACAAACAATCCAGACCAGCTTCCTCCCAATCTTCCGCTCTATCCACTGTATGACCCCCCCTTGCCACCCTGTGTTCGTGTTGGTGCTGCCCCCTCCAATGGCCTGCAGGGTCTGGTCTACGTTCCTCTCTCTGAGCCAGTTCATAATGTTATCTGCCACTATCTCAGCTGGTTTCCTGATGTCATCTTTCTCTGGAGTGAAATGCCACAAATACTTCCCTCCTGGTTCACTGCAGCAGGAGTAGTGTTCCTCCTTCACCATGGCAGGGAACAACTTGTCAGAATCTCCAACTTTCATGAACACTTTAGTGTCATCCCTTCTCCCATCAAAGAACAAACAATTGATTCCATTTTCTCTTATCCCCTTATCAAACTCCTCTTCTAGGTTACTGACAAGTTTCTCCTGAGCTCTCCTTACTTTGTTATGATCTATCACCAGGTGAACATCATCAGGTGTTATCAAACCAAAGTCAATCCAGGCAGCTGTTGCTATCTCTGCAGTTTCTCTGAGACCAGTGTGGTGTCGCATGCTGGCCAGAGCTATGCTCGGGATATCTTTCCTATTTCGAATCTTTTGCCTGGAAGGTTTGGGATCATTATTTTCTGGGTTAGGGACAAAGTCACCATTCTCCTGGTCAGCACTCGGATCAGCCATGGGGAAGTCATTAAACTCTGAATCAGCTTGACTCCAATCATCGGCCTTTTTTACCTCACCCTGGGCCTTCTCAAGTCTCTTTTCCTCGGCAACTCTTCTCCTCTTCTGTCTCTCTGTGGCAGCCTCCTGTCTCTTGGACTCCGGAATATCTTGGCTAGAAATCATGAGAGCCCCTATACTGCCAGGCTTCTCTCTCTGTGCTTTGACAAATGCCAGTCCGATCACAGGAATCTTCAGTTCACGCTTGCAAATACAGAAGATGTGGGCCTCGGATTTACAGTCACGATCGCATCCAAACTCAGGACAGAGAACAATTGGGCACTTGCAAGTAATTATGTCAAATAACTGGTCCAGTTGCTTGGCAAAGCTGTCCTTAACTGCAAGTTTTCCTCTCCCAAGAGAGATATCTCTTGCCTTTTCCCAACTGGCTAGCAGTCTCTCACTAATCTTCTTCTGACTTGTTATGACTGGAGGCTTGAACTGAGCGTTAGCCAGAGTGTACTGTGCCAAGACAGCTTTGGTCATATCACTGGCAATGTCTTTGTTTGTGTAAGTTCTTTGGTTCTTTTCACTGATTTGCCTGATTGAAACACCGTATCTCAAAGCATCTCTCAACGTAGGCAACTCCGACTTCAGGAGCTCTCTCCCAGACCCAAGATAGTGACTGAGATGGCTGGATTTTTGGTTCCTCTTCCTGACACAAGCAGACATCGCAAATATTATCAACTTATAAATGCATCAGAATCTGAAACAGAAAAAAATATTGTTTGTTGGGTTGTTAAAGAATGAAGTCAGAAAGCAATGTTCACTATTTAATTGTAATGCACTAATGCAGCTGTACGTTAGATTTTCGATAAATTTCACGCTAAAATTTACCTAGCAAAAGGTTGCAAAATATTGAAACTGAAATTATTTTCTGTTTATATACACTAAAATCTACCAAAAAAGTGATGGGCCATTAGTTTTAGCTGATCTTCCCTCCTATGACACACCCTAGTGTGGTATGAAAGGCGTGAAGGCACGAATCTGTGGAGAGAGGTGCCAGCATAACCGACAAGGTTCCAGGGGGAATTGATTAGAGCATGTCATGATGAGTTTGGGCACCAGGGGCGGGATCAAACCCTTTCGCTTGTGCAGGAGCGAGGCTTTCAGCCAAGAATGGAGGGGCAGTGCGGGACTATCTAGCCAGCGGCGAAAGGTGCTGAGTAGCAAAAGATGAAATTCCCAAACCCTAGCTGCATCTAGGGACAATTGAAGCTGTTAAGACAGTGGCAGCAGATTTCACCTTGCTTGATAAGCATCAAGGAAGAGAGAATGTACTGATAATGACTTACGTGTACAGAAGATATACTTGGGCATTCCCCACAAGGGGCCAGAAATCCCCCGACAATAGCCAAGATCCTTGTGAACAAAATCTTCCCTGCTGTTGGTATATCTGATCTGTTGCTGAGTGACCAGGGCAGAAATTTTGGCAGTGTACGTGTCACACAAACTTGTGCCACATTCGGTGTGAAGAAAATCAGAACGTCTGAGGATCATCCGCGGGGAAATGACATGGTGGAACGGTTCAGAAGAATCCTGCATGGACTGTTAGCCACCCTAGAGGAGAAGGAGAAGTGGCCCGAGAACCTGCTGGCAGAGGTGGCGCAGTACAGTGAGATTCTGCACGCTACGACGGGGCTTTCCACCTATACCTGTTGTTCTGCAAAAGGGAACCGAAGCTGCGGTTCGACCCTAGACCAGATGTAGACCATTAATTAGCCAGTAGATGAGTGGGTGATGGTGATCAGGGACAGGCAGCAGAGGTTGCAAGAGGCAGCGGCGAGTGACTGGGAAGTAGGCCAGGAGGTCTTGTTGAGAAATTATGCCAGAATAGGGAGATGCAAGATGCAGAATTACTGGTTCGACACGAGGTGGCACATTGTCAAGGTCTTCGTCTCCACGCCAGGCCTGTATCACAATGAGCCGAGTAATGGGGAAGACCTGGCCACAATGGTGGAACACAAGAGCAATTTGAACGCCCTCAGGAAACCCAGTGGTGGATGAGCCAGAGAGTGAAGATAAGGAGCCTCCTCAGCAGGTGGGCATGATGACGAGAAGCAGACAGACTGCCGAGGGTAAGACTAACGAGTATGGCGGGGACTAGAATAGATGAGTTATGGAGGAGCCATAAGTTAGGACGGAGAGGATACAAGAGGTGGATATGTCAGGGATGTGCTGTGAATTGTGGTTGTGGTATCGACACAGCTGAACGATGAGAAAGGTTGTATGGCCAGGGCCTCATTCATGCGGACTGGTTCATTTGTCAGAGGGTTTGTCTGCCGACATGAAAGTTGGCGGCGTGGAATGAGTCGATCTGTGCAGTGTCTTGAGCTGCAGACGTGAGAGCGCTTGAGATGAGTCGGGTATTATTTTTGACACTAGTCCACTAGTAGAAAGGACCATGCAAAAGGGGGAGTTTGAAAGCTGAGGATGGGTTTTACTGTCACCAGGGTATTTTGAAAGATAGCTCTGTGAGAGCTGAGATTTGCTGGGTTGGAGTTGTGAATTTGATACTGCAGATTCGAAGGGTAGTTCTAAATTTTAACTCTCAGCACATGAGGAGAGTGTTGTTTTTTAGGGAGTCGATTGTCATCTGTTGAAGAGTGAAAAGGCTAGGATCAACCAGAGCTTCAGGCAGCAAGGGTGCCGGAAAGTGGAGGACGGCTATGCTGTCACCAGGGTGTCTGTTGCAGTGGGCAGAAGAGAAAATATCTAATATACTATAGGAATAGCCGTGTGTGTCTGTCTGTCTGTCTGTCTGTCTGTCTCTGTGTCTGTTCTGGGCAGCCGAAACAGCACAATCGTTTTTCATCAAACTTGGTGGAAAAATCGCAAAAAAATCGTAGAGTAGAACAAACCAGGTCCCATGTCGATGGTTTCTTTAGGAAGGCATTAATTAACCATTTTATTTACGCTGAAAAACGATGCAAGTCTAAGGACTTGGCGCACCCTCATTCACTGTACGCTGTCAGCCCATGATTGCAGTTATCTTATGGCTTCCTCCTCCTCCCCCCACTTTTTCGGTTAGCCTAATTTTTATTTTTTTTTTGGAGGGGGGCGGGGGGCGGGGATTAGTAAAAGAAGGAAGCTGAGTAAATAGAAAAATAAAGAAGGGGAAACAGAAAAAAGTTAGAGATAACAGGTGGGGGGGAGCTGAGTTTCATCATGCGTCTGGATGAACTGTTTCAACATTACCAAACCATTTTCGGACCTTACACCTACAGTGTGTACAGTATACTTATTCCTGTGGCTGACTATACATGGAAAAGGAGAAGAGGTAAAAAGATAATAACAGGAATGCATGGAAAAGATAGAAAGGGAGAAGACAAGGAGAAGAAGAGAGACTGAAGCATTATTATCCTTAAGAGGCGAGGAAAGGAGATGGGAGAGATGGAGAGTGAGAGGTGGAGGTATGAATGGAGGGATGGAAGGACAGAATAAGAATGGTATAGAAGGATAGAAGAGAAGGAGACTAGAGAAAGAGACAAAGGAAAGACAGCGATAAGTAAAACAAAAATCAGAACAAGTATATGGATGATAGCATGTAGAAATTAGTTGGTTAAATGTAGGTAAAAAGAGTAAGAATAATGAGATAAAACATAAAGAAGAAAGAGACTTATTATAACAACCACGACCATGATTATAACAACCACGACCATGATTATAACAACCACGACAATGATTATATCAACCACGACCATGATTATAACAACCATGACCATGATTATAACAACCACGACCATGATTATATCAACCACGATCATGATTAAAACAACCATGACCATGATTATAACAACCACGACTATGATTATAACAAACGACCATGATTATAACAACCAAGACCATGATTATAACAACCACGACCATGATTATAACAACCACGACCATGATTATAACAACCACGACCATGATTATAACAACCACGACCATGATTATAACAACCACGACCATGATTATAACAACCACGACCATGATTATAACAACCACGACCATGATTATAACAACCACGACCATGAGTATAACAACCACGACCATGATTATAACAACCACGACCATGATTATATCAACCACGACCATGATTATAACAACCACGACTATGAATATAACAACCACGACCATGATTATAACAACCACGACTATGATTATAACAACCACGACCATGATTATAACAACCAGTACCATGATTATAGCAACCATGACCATGATTATAACAACCACGACTATGATTATAACAACCACGACCATGATTATAACAACCACGACCATGATTATATCAACCACGACCATGATTATAACAACCATGACCATGATTATAACAACCACGACTATGATTATAACAACCACGACCATGATTATATCACCACGACCATGATCATAACAACCACGACCATGATTATAACAGCCAGGACCATGGTTATAACAACCACGACCATGATTATAACAACGACGACCATGATCAAAACAACCACAAGTCTGATTATAACAACCACGACCATGATTATAACGATCACGACCATGATTATAACAACCACGACCATGATTATAAATACCACGACCATAAATATAACAACCACATCCATGATTACACAACCACGACCATGATCATAACAACCACGAGACTGATTATAACAACCACTACCATGATTATAACAACCACGACCATGATTATATGAACCACGACCATGATTATATCAACCACGACCATGATAATAACAACCACGACCATGAATATAACAACCACGAGTCTGATTATAACAACCACGAACATGATTATAACAACCACGACCATGATTATATCAACCACGATCATGATTATAACAACCACGACCATGATTATAGCAACACTGAGTCTGATTATAACAACCACGACCATGATTATAACAACCACGACAATGATTATATGAACCACGACCATGATTATATCAACCACTACCATGATTATAACAACCACGACCATAATTATAACAACCACGACCATGATTATAACAACCACGACCATGAGTATAACAACCACGACCATGATTATAACAACCATGAGCATGATTATAAGAACCACGACCATGATTATAACAACCACGACCATGATTATAACAACCACGATCATGATTATAACAACCACGACCATGATCATAACAACCACGATCATGATTATAACAACCACGACCATGATTATAACAACACTGAGTCTGATTATAACAACCACGACCATGATTATAACAACCACGACAATGATTATATGAACCACGACCATGATTATATCAACCACTACCATGATTATAACAACCACGACCATAATTATAACAACCACGACCATGATTATTACAACCACGACCATGATTTTAACAACCACGACCATGATTATAACAACCACGACCATGAGTATAACAACCACGACCATGATTATAACAACCACGACCATGATTATATCAACCACGACCATGATTATAACAACCACGACTATGATTATAACAACCACGACTATGATTATAACAACCACGACTATGATTATAGCAATCACGACCATGATTATAACAACCACGACCATGATTATAAAAACCACGACCATGATTATAACAACCACGACCATGATTATAACAACCACGACTATGTTTATAACAACCACGACCATCATTATAACAACCACGACCATGATTATATCAACCACGACCATGATTATAACAACCATGACCATGATTATAACAACCACGACCATGACTATAACAACCATGACCATGATTATAACAACCACGACTATGATTATAACAACCACGACTATGATTATAGCAATCACGACCATGATTATAACAACCACGACCATGATTATAACAACCACGACCATGATTATAACAACCACGACCATGATTATAACAACCATGACCATGATTATAGCAGCCAGGACCATGGTTATAACAACCATGACCATGATTATAACAACCACGACCATGACTATAACAACCATAAACATGATTATAACAACCAGGACCATGATTATAACAACCACGACTATGATTACGGCAATCACGACCATGATTATAACAATCACGACCATGAATATAACAACCAGGACCATGATTATAACAACCACGACCATGATTATAACAACAACGACCATGATTATAACAACCATGACCATGATTATAACAACCAGGACCATGATTATAACAAACACGACTATGATTATAGCAATCAAGACCATGATTATACCAATCACGACCATGAATATAACAGCCAGGACCAAGATTATAACAACCAGGACCATGATAATAACAACCATGACCATGAATATAACAACCACGACCATGATTATAACAACCATGACCATGATTATAACAAACCACGACTATGATTATAACAACCACGACCATGATTATAACAGCCACGACCATGATTATAATAACCATGACCATGATTATAACAACCACGACTATGATTATAGCAATCACGACCATGATTATAACAACCACGACCATGATTATAACAACCACGACCATGATTATAACAACCACGACCATGATTATAGCAACCATGACCATGATTATAACAACCACGACCATGATTATAACAACAACGACTATGATTATAGCAATCACGACCATGATTATATCAACCAGGACCATGATTATAACAACCAGGACCATGATTATAACAACCATGACCAAGATTATAGCAACCACGACTATGATTATAACAACCACGACCATGATTATAACAACCACGACTATGATTATAACAACCACGACCATGATTATAATAACCATGACCATGATTGTAACAACCACGACTATGATTATAGCAATCACGACCATGATTATAACAACCACGACTATGATTATAGCAACCAGCACCATGATTATAACAACCAGGACGATGATTATAACAAACATGACCATGATTATAACAACCAGGACCATGATTATAACAACCATGACCATGATTATAACAACCATGACCATGATTATAACAACCACGACTATGATTATAACAACCACGACCATGATTATAACAACCACGACTATGATTATAACAACCACGACCATGATTATATCAAAAATGACCATGATTACAACAAACATGACCATGATTATTACAACCAGAACCATGATTATAACAACCATGACCATGATTATAACAACCACGACTATGATTAAACAACCACGACCATGATTATAACAACCACGACTATGATTATAACAACCACGACCATGATTATATCAACAATGACCATGATTATAACAACCACGAATATGATTATAGCAATCACGACCATGATTAAAACAATCACGACCATGAATATAACAACCAGGACCATGATTATAACAACCAGGACCATGATTATAACAACCATGTCCATGATTATGACAGCCACGACCATGAATATAACAACCACGACCATGATTATAACAACCACGACCATGATTATAACAACCACGACAATGATTATAGCAATCACGAAAATTATTAAAACAATCACGACCATGAATATATGAACCACGACTATGATCATAACCACGACCATAGTTATAACGACCACGAGTCTCATTATAACAACCACGATCATGATTATAGCAACGACGACCATGATCAAAACAACCACGAGTCTGATAATAACAACCACGACCATGAATATAACGATCACGACCATGATTGTAACAACCACGACCATGATTATAACAACCACGACCATGATTATAACAACCACAACCATGATTATAACAACCAAGATCATGATTATAACAACCACGACCATGGGTATAACAACCACGAGTCTGATTATAACAACCACGACCATGATTATAACAACCACGACAATGATTATAACAAAGACGATCAAGATTATAACAACCACGACCATGATTATAACAACTGCGAGTCTGATTATAACAACCACGAGTCTGATTATAATAACCACGACCATGATTATAACAACCACGACCATGATTATAACAACCACGACCATGATTATAACAACCACGACCATGATTATAACAACCACGATCATGATTATGGCAACAACGACTATGATTATAACAACCACGACAATAATTATAACAACCACGACCATGATTATAACAACCACGACCCTGATTATATGAACCACGACAATGATTATAACAACCACGATCATGATTATAACCACCACGACCATGATTATAACAACCACGATCATGATTATAACAACCACGACCATGATTATAACGAAAACGACCATGATTATAACAACCACGACCAAGATTATAGCAACAACGACCATGATTATAACAAACACGACCATAATTATAACAACCCCGACCATGATTATAACAACCACGATCATGATTATAAAAACCACGACCATGATTGTGACAACCATGAGCATGATTATAAGAACCACGACCATGATTATAACAACCACGACCATGATTATAACAACCACGATCATGATTATAACAACCACGACCATGATCATAACAACCACGATCATGATTATAACAACCACGACCATGATTATAACAACACTGAGTCTGATTATAACAACCACGACCATGATTACAACAACCACGACAATGATTATGTGAACCACGACCATGATTATATCAACCACTACCATGATTATGACAACCACGACCATGATTATAACAGCCACGACCATGATTATAACAACCACGACCATGATTATAACAACCACGACCATGATTATAACAAACACGACCATGATTAAAACAACCACGACTATGATTATAGCAATCACGACCATGATTATAACAACCACGACCATGAATATAACAACCAGGACCATGATTATAACAACCAGGACCATGATTATAACAACCATGACCATGATTATAACAGCCACGACAATGATTATAACAACCACGACTATGATTATAGCAATCACGACCATGATTATAACAACCAGGACCATGATTATAACAACCAAGACCATGATTATAACAAACATGACCATGATTATAACAACTAGGACCATGATTATAACAACCATGACCATGATCATAACAACCACGACTCTGATTATAACAACCACGACAATGATTATAACAACCATGTCCATGATTATGACAGCCACGACCATGAATATAACAACCATGACCATGATTATAACAACCACGACCATGATTTTATCAAAAATGACCATGATTATAACAACCACGACCATGATTATAACTACCACGACCATGATTATAACAACCACGACCATGATTATAACAACCACGACTATGATTATAGCAATCACGACCATGATTATAACAACCACGACCATGAATATAACAACCAGGACCATGATTATAACAACCAGGACCATGATTATAACAACCAGGACCATGATTAAAACAACCACGACCATGATTATAACAACCACGACCATGATTATAACAACCACGACTATGATTATAACAACCAGCACCATAATTATAACAACCAGGACGATGATTATAACAAACATGACCATGATTATAACAACCTGGACCATGATTATAACAACCATGACCATGATTATAACCACCATGACTATGATTATAACAACCACGACTATGATTATAACAACCACGACCATGATTATAACAACCACGAGTATGATTATAACAACCACGACCATGATTATATCAAAAATGACCATGATTATAACAAACATGACCATGATTATAACAGCCAGGACCATGATTATAACAACCATGACCATGATTATAACAACCACGACTATGATTATAACAACCACGACCATGATTATAACAACCACGACTATGATTATAACAACCACGACCATGATTATATCAACAATGACCATGATTATAACAACCACGAATATGATTATAGCAATCACGACCATGATTATAACAATCACGACCATGAATATAACAACCAGGACCATGATTATAACAACCAGGACCATGATTATAACAACCATGTCCATGATTATGACAGCCACGACCATGAATATAACAACCACGACCATGATTATAACAACCACGACCATGATTATAACAACCACGACAATGATTATAGCAATCACGAAAATTATTATAACAATCACGACCATGAATATAAGAACCACGACTATGATCATAACCACGACCATTGTTATAACGACCACGAGTCTCATTATAACAACCACGATCATGATTATTGCAACGACGACCATGATCAAAACAACCACGAGTCTGATAATAACAACCACGACCATGAATATAACGATCACGACTATGATTGTAGCAACCACGACCATGATTATAAATACCACGAACATATTTATAACAACCACATCCATGATTACAACAACCACGACCATGATCATAACAACCAAGAGTCTGATTATAACAACCACGACCATGATTATAACAACCACGACCATGACTATATCAACCACGACCATGATTTTAACAACCACGACCATGATTACAACAACCACGAGTCTGATTATAACAAGCACGACCATGATTATAACAACCACAACCATGATTATAACAACCAGGATCATGATTATAACAACCAGGATCATGATTATAACAACCACGACCATGGTTATAACAACCACGAGTCTGATTATAACAACCACGACCATGATTATAACAACCACGACAATGATTTTAACAAAGACGATCAAGATTATAACAACCACGACCATGATTATAACAACTACGAGTCTGATTATAACAACCACGAGTCTGATTATAATAACCACGACCATGATTATAACAACCACGACCATGATTATAACAACCACGACCATGATTATAACAACCACGACCATGATAATAACAACCACGATCATAATTATAGCAACCACGACTATGATTATAACAACCACGACAATAATTATAACAACCACGACCATGATTATAACAACCATGACCCTGATTATATGAACCACGACTATGATTATAACAACCACGATCATGATTATAACAACCACGACCATGATTATAACAACCACGACCATGATTATAACGAAAACGACCATGGTTATAACAACCACGACCAAGATTATAACAACAACGACCATGATTATAACAACCACGACCATAATTATAACAACCCCGACCATGATTATAACAACCACGATCATGATAATAAAAACCACGACCATGATTGTGACAACCATGAGCATGATTATAAGAACCACGACCATGATTATGACAACCACGACCATGATTATAACAACCACGACCATGATTATAACAACCACGACCATGATTATATGAACCACGACCATGATTATATCAACCACTACCATGATTATAACAACCACGACCATGATTATAACAGCCACGACCATGATTATAACAACCACGACCATGATTATAACAACCACGACCATGATTATAACAACCACGACCATGATTATAACAACCACTACTATGATTATAGCAATCACGACCATGATTATAACAAACACGACCATGAATATAACAACCAGGACCATGATTATAACAACCAGGACCATGATTATAACAACCATGACCATGATTATAACAGCCACGACAATGATTATAACAACCACGACTATGATTATAGCAATCACGACCATGATTATAACACCCAGGACCATGATTATCACAACCAACACCATGATTATAACAAACATGACCATGATTATAACAACTAGGACCATGATTATAACAACCATGACCATGATTATAACAACAACGACTATGATTATAACAACCACGACCATGATTATAACAACCACGACTATGATTATAACAACCACGACCATGATTATAACAACCATGACCATGATTATAACAACCACGACTATGATTATAGCAATCACGACCATGATTATAACAATCACGAACATGAATATAACAACTAGGACCATGATTATAACAACCAGGACCATGATTATAACAACCATGACCATGATTATAACAGCCACAACCATGATTATAACAACCACGACCATGATTATAACAACCACGACCATGATTAAAACAACCACGACCAAGATTAAAACAACCACGACCATGATTATAACAGCCACGACCATGATTATAACAACCACGACCATGATTATAACAGCCACGACCATTATTATAACAACCACGACCATGATTATAACAACCACGACCATGAATATAACAACCAGGACCATGATTATAACAACCAGGACCATGATTATAACAACCATGACCATGATTATAACAGCCACGACAATGATTATAACAACCACGACTATGATTATAGCAATCACGACCATGATTATAACAACCAGGACCATGATTATAACAACCAAGACCATGATTATAACAAACATGACCATGATTATAACAACTAGGACCATGATCATAACAACCATGACCATGATTATAACAACAACGACTATGATTATAACAACCACGACCATGATTATAACAACCACGACTATGATTATAACAACCACGACCATGATTATAACAACCATGACCATGATTATAACAACCACGACTATGATTATAGCAAGCACTACCATGATTATAACAATCACGAACATGAATATAACAACTAGGACCATGATTATAACAACCAGGACCATGATTATAACGACCATGACCATGATTATAACAGCCACAACCATGATTATAACAACCACGACCATGATTCTAACAACCACGACCATGATTATAACAACTACGACCATGATTAAAACAACCACGACCATGATTATAACAACCACGACCATGATTATAAGACCCACAACTATGATCATAACAACCAGTACCATGATTATAACAACCAGGACCATGATTATAACAACCATGACCATGATTATAACAGCCACGTCCATGATTATAACAACCACGACCATGATTATAACAACAACGACCATGATTATAACAACCACGACTATGATTATAACAATCACGACCATGATTATAACAACCAGGACCATGAGTGTAACAACAAGGACCATGATTATAACAAACATGACAATGATTATAACAACCAGGACCATGATTATAACAACCATGACCATGATTATAACACCCACGACAATGATTATAACAACCACGACCATGATTATAACAACCACGACTATGATTATAACAACCATGACCATGATTATAACAACCGCGACTATGATTATAGCAATCACGACCATGAGTATAACAATCACGACCATGAATATAACAACCAGGACCATGATTATAACAACCAGGACCATGATTATAACAACCATGACCATGATTATAACAGCCACGACCATGATTATAACAACCACGACTATGATCATAACAACCACGACTATGATCATAACAACCACGACAATGAATATAACAACCACGACCATGATTATAACAACCACGACCATGATTATAACAACCACGACCATGATTATAACAACCAAGACTATGATTATAGCAATCACGAAAGTTATTATAACAATCACGACCATGAATATAACAACCACGACTATGATTATAAAAACCACGACAATGATTATAACAACAACGACTATGATCATGACAACCACGACTATGATTACAACAACCACGACTCTGATCATAACCACGACCATAGATATAACGACCACGAGTCTCATTATAACAATCACGACCATGATTATAACAACGACGACCATGATCATAACAACCACAAGTCTGATCATAACAACCACGACTATGATCATAACAACCACGACAATGAATATAACAACCACGACCATGATTATAACAACCACGACCATGATTATAACAACCACGACCATGAATATAACAACCACGACTATGATTATAAAAACCACGACAATGATTATAACAACAACGACTATGATCATGACAACCACGACTATGATTACAACAACCACGACTATGATCATAACCACGGCCATAGTTATAACGACCACGAGTCTCATTATAACAACCACGACCATGATTATAACAACCACGACCATGATCAAAACAACCATGAGTCTGATTATAACAACCACGACCATGATTATAACGATCACGACCATGATTATAACAACCACGACCATGATTATAAATACTACGACCATAATTATAACAACCACATCCATGATTACACAACCACGACCATGATCATGACAACCACGAGACTGATTATAACAACCACTACCATGATTATAACAACCACGACCATGATTATATGAACCACGACCATGATTATATCAACCACGACCATGATTATAACAACCACGACCATGAATATAACAACCACGAGTCTGATTATATCAACCACGACCATGATTATAACAACCACGACCATGATTATATCAACCACGACCATGATTATAACAACCACGACCATGATTATAACAACCACGTGTCTGATTATAACAACCACGATCATGATTATGACAACCACGACCATGATTATAACTACACGAGTCTGATTATAACAACCATGACCATGATTATAACAACCACGACCATGATCACACCAACCACGATCATGGTTATAACAACCACGACCATGATTATAGCAACCACGAGTCTGATTATAACAACCACGAGTCTGATTATAATAACCACGACCATGATTATAACAACCACGAACATGATTATAACAACCACGATCATGATTATAGCAACCACGACTATGATTATAACAACCACGACCATGATTATAACAACCACGACCATGATTATATGAACCACGACTATGATTATAACAACCACGATCATGATTATTACAACCACGACCATGATTATAACGAAAACGACCATGATTATAACAACCACGACCAAGATTATAACAACAACGACCATGATTATTACAACCACGACCATGATTATAACAACCACGATCATGATTATATAAACCACGACCATGATTATAAGGAAAACGACCATGTTTATAACAACCACGACCATGATTGTGACAACCATGAGCATGATTATAAGAACCACGACCATGATTATACCAACCACGACCATGATTATAACAACCACGACCATGATTATAATAACCACGACCATGATTATAACAACCACGACCATGATTATGACAACCATGAGCATAATTATTAGAACCACGACCATGATTATAACAACCACGACCATGATTATAACAACCACGATCATGATGTTAACAACCACGACCATGATTATAACAACACTGAGTCTGATTATAACAACCACGACCATGATTATAACAACCACGACCATGATTATATGAACCACGACCATGATTTTAACAACCACGACCATGATTATGTCAACCACGACCTTGATTATAACAACCACGACCAAGATTAAAACAACCTCGACCATGATTATAACAACCACGACTATGATTATAAGACCCACAACTATGATCATAACGACCACGACCATAATTATAACAACCACGACCATGATTATAACAACCACGACCATGATTATATGAACCACGACCATGATTATAACAACCACGACCATGATTATGACAACCACGATCATGATTATAGCAACCACGACTATGATTATAACAACCACGACCATGATTATAACAACCACGACTATGATTATAAGACCCACTACTATGATCATAACGACCACGACCATAATTATAACAACCACGAACATGATTATAAGAACCACGACCATGATTATAACAACCACGACCATGATTATAACAACCACGATCATGATTATAACAACCACGACAATGATTATAACAACCACGAGTCTGATTTTAACCACCACGACCATGATTATAACAACCACGACCATGATTATAACGAAAACGACCATGATTATAACAACCACGACCATGATTATAACAACCACGACCATGATTATAACAACCACGACCATAATTATAACAACCACGACCATGATTATAACAACCACGACCATGAATATAAGAACCACGACCATGATTATAACAACCACAATCATGATTATAGCAACCACGACCATGATAATAACGAAAACGACCATGATTATAACAACCACGACCATGATTGTAACAACCACGACCATGATTATAACAACCACGACCATGATTATAACAACCAGGACCATGATTATAACAACCATGACCTTGATTATAACAACCGCGAGCCTGATTATAATAACCACGACCATGATTATAGCAACCTCGACCATGATTATGTCAACCACGACCATGATTATAAGAACCACGACCATGATTATAACAACCAGGACCATGATTATAACAACCAGGACCATGATTATAACAACCACGACCATGATTATAACAACCACGACCATGATTATAAAAACCACGACCATGATTATGACAACCACGACCATGATTATAACAACCAGGAAAATGATTATAACAGCCACGACCACGATTATAACAACCACGATCATGATGTTAACAACCACGACCCTGATTAAAACAACACTGAGTCTGATTATAACAACCACGACCAAGATTATAACAACCACGACCATGATTATAACAAACAGGAAAATGATTATAACAGCCACGACCACGATTATAACAACCACGATCATGATGTTAACAACCACGACCCTGATTAAAACAACACTGAGTCTGATTATAACAACCACGACCATGATTATAACAACCACGACCATGATTATATGAACCACGACCATGATTATAACATCCACGACCATGATTATATCAACCACGACCTTGATTATAACAACCACGACCAAGATTAAAACAACCTCGACCATGATTATAACAACCACGACTATGATTATAAGACCCACAACTATGATCATAACGACCACGACCATAATTATAACAACCACGACCATGATTATAACAACCACGACCATGATTATATGAACCACGACCATGATTATAACAACCACGACCATGATTATAACAACCACGATCATGATTATTGCAACCACGACTATGATTATAACAACCACGACCATGATTATAACAACCACGACTATGATTATAAGACCCACTACTATGATCATAACGACCACGACCATAATTATAACAACCACGAACATGATTATAAGAACCACGACCATGATTATAACAACCACGACCATGATTATAACAACCACGATCATGATTATAACAACCACGACCATGATTATAACAACCACGAGTCTGATTATAACAACCACGACCATGATTATAACAACCACGACCATGATTATAACGAAAACGACCATGATTATAACAACCACGACCATGATTATAACAACCACGACCATGATTATAACAACCACGACCATTATTATAACAACCACGACCATGATTATAACAACCACGACCATGAATATAACAACCACGACCATGATTATAACAACCACAATCATGATTGTAACAACCACGACCATGATTATAACGAAAACGACCATGATTATAACAACCACGACCATGATTGTAACAACCACGACCATGATTATAACAACCACGACCATGATTATAACAACCACGATCATGATTATAACAACCATTACCATGATTATAACAACCGCGAGCCTGATTATAACAACCACGACAATGATTATAACAACCGCGACCATGATTATATCAACCACGACCATGATTATAAGAACCACGACCATGATTATAACAACCAGGACCATGATTATAACAACCAGGACCATGATTATATCAACCACGACCATGATTATAACAACCACGACCATGATTATAAAAACCACGACCATGATTATAACAACCACGACCATGATTATAACAACCAGGAAAATGATTATAACAGCCACGACCATGATTATAACAACCACGACCATGATTATATCAACTACGACCATGAATATAACACCCACGACTATGATTATAACACCCACGACTATGATCATAACACACACGACCATGATTATAACAACCACGACCATGATTATAACAACCACGACCATGATTATAACAACCACGACCATGATTATAACAACCACGACTATGATTATAAGACCCACAACTATGATCATAACAACCACGACCATGATTATAACAACCACGACCATGATTATAACAACCACGACCATGATTATATCAACCACGACCATGATTATAACAACCACGACCATGATTATAAGAACGACGACCATAATTATATCAACCACGACCATGATTATAACAACCACGACCATGATTATAACAACCACGACCATGATTATAACAACCACGACCATGATTATAACAACCACGACCATGATTATAACAACCACGACCATGATTATAACAACCACGACCATGATTATATCAACCACGACTATGATTATAACACCCACGACTATGATCATAACACACACGACCATGATTATAACAACCACGTCTATGATCATAACCACAACCATGATTATAGCGAAAACGAGACTGATTATAACAACCACGACCATGATTATAACAACCACGACCATGATTATAACGTAAACGACCATGATTATAACATCCACGACCATGATTGTGACAACCATGAGAATGATTATAAGAACCACGACCATGATTATAACAACCACAACCATGAATATAACAACCACGATCATGATTATGACAACCACGACCATGATTATAACAACTACTAGTCTGATTATAACAACCACGACCATGATTTTAACAACCACGACCATGATTATATCAACCACGACCATGATTATAACAACTACGACTATGATTATAACACCCACGACTATGATCATAACACACACGACCATGATTATAACAACCACGACCATGATTATGATAACCACGACCATGATTATATCATGATTTTCCCTTTGTAAACCCATGTTGAGAGTGGTAGAATAATTTACTTTTCTCTGGATGCGATCGGATGCTATCCTGCTATAATTGATTCAAGAAATTTCCCCACTACTGACGTCAAACTGATCGGCCGGTAATTTGACGCTGATGCTGTGTCTCCCTTTTTGAATATGGGTACTACATTTGCCTGTTTCTACAAGTCTGGCGCAACTCTGGTGTCTAATGATTTTGTAAATAAATTTACAAGGGGTCCGCTAATCTATTCCCTACACTCTTTCAAGACTCGAGGGAAAATTTCATCCGGCCCCGGTGATTTTGTCTTCTTTATTTTATTTATCCTCTTAAGAACATCCTCTTTTCTGATAGTGATATTCTTTAATTTCTCTTCTTCGTTTTCCCAAAATATCAGTTCCACCTCTGGAATTTCCTCCCGAATTTCTTCTGTGAAAACTGATAAGAAGTAGTTGTTCAATGCTTTGCTTTTTTCTCCACTGCCATTTATCACTTCTCCCCTCCCTGACTTTAAAGGCCCAACTTTGTCCTTGACTTTTGTTCTATATACGATGTTATTTACTTAGACTTTCGCAAAGCGTTTGAGAGAGTACCACATCAGAGGCTTTTGAGAAAAGTTAAGGCTCATGGTATCGAGGGGAAAGTTTTAAATTGGATAAAATCATGGCTCACCGATAGAACACAGAGGGTCAGCGTAGATGGTGTTAAAACTGAGTGGGGTTCCCCAGGGGTCAGTACTGGGCCCACTCTTGTTCATAATCTATATAAACGATCTAGTTACTGGGATCAGCAGTGACATAAGCAAGTTTGCGGATGACACCAAAATAGGTCGGCAGAATAATTCAGGGCAGGATGCAAATGCACTACAGGAGGATTTAGATAAACTGCAGGGGTGGTCAGAAAATGGCAAATGAAATTCAACACCAGCAAATACAGCGTACTTAAAATTGGTAGAACAAATACTGCCAATGTATACAGCCTTAACAACATCAACCTAGAAAGGTCGACTTGTAAAAGAGACTTACAGGTACTTGCAAGCCCGGACCTACGGCCTAGAAAACAGTGCGTTAATGTTTGAAATAAGGCAAAATGAGTATTACGTTTTATATCTAGAAATGTAAGAAATAAGAGTGCAGAGGTCTTATTGCAACTATATCTTGCATTAGTCCGGCCGCACCTCGATTATGCGGTTCAGTTCTGGTACGCTTATTATAGAATGGATATCAATTCACTGGAGTCGGTGCAGCAAAGAATGACGATAATGATTCAGGGACTTAGAAACCTTCCATATCAGGATAGGTTAAAGAAACTAAACTTGCATTCCCTAGAAAGACAAAGAGTGCGGGGAAATATGATAGAATTATTGAAGTGGGTGAAACGAATCAATAAAGGCGATATAGATAAAGTTCTTATAATATCCGAGCAGGATAGGACTCGTTGTGAGGGGGCGGGTTCTAGCCCTGCCACCAATGTGAGGGGGCCGGTTTCCTCTCTGTTTCTACACCTCCCTCATCTTACTTACTTCTCTTAGTTCTTACTCTTACTCAGTTCCGTCACCTATTTTTTGGTAGCATGGACATTCTTTTGGTAGCATGGTCGAGGGTCTAGGCACGTGAGTATGGTAATATTGGTATCAAGTCACCTGGATGGAAATAAAGGTAAAATACTGTGGGAGAAATGAATACACCTAAAGTACTCTAAAAACAAGTTTATTAATATGCAATCAATGGGGAAAGATATTGTATTAATCATATAATTACCAGGCTCACCTCCTGGGCTTAGTGCAAACTCAGTTCCTTCTTCTTTACTCTTACTCACAACATCACTGGTGTTACATTACATGGCACTCATTGTAGATTATTCAACATATACGTAAACAATGACACTAGTATATGCAGGGGTCCACTACCCAACATGGGATAATTATTTCCCACTAATTATCCCTAACATACATGTTACAACACTCTCTGGACATTCACTTCTAAGGAGTAATCCAGGGCAGAACACTAGGGCCCACGACCTTTGTTATTGTGGGGTAGCCAGACACATGGCGGGTCTGGGGTCTGGCCCAACGAAGCCGTGGGGCACATTAATCAGGCCGCATCGGTGCCATCTTTTCATATATGATCCCGGCTGGCCATCTACTACATCCGAGGCCGTTATTGGATGGTAGAGCGCTTCAAGAATCACAAGGATCTGGAGACAAACGGGAAGCAGCGTCAGGGGACTGAGAAACATGACAACACCAACAAACTCTCTTGTCTAGACGACAGACGTATTAACGTTATAATACTTCTACACTGGGTGAATGACAGTTCAACTGTTAAATCATGAACACTGGTGAACACTGATATTCACTACAATTGACTGAATTAACTGAATGGCTAGGGAACACAGAACATACCTGGAGACAAACGGGAACCAGTGTCAGGGGACGCTCTACCAGGCCATCTTGAGTTTATATACCCCTGAGTTGCCAGTGATCGCTACTCAGGCAATGACAATAATTACAAACAAACTAGCTGTTACTCATTCAAAGATGACCCTCAGATGACAAAGGTCTGGCGAATTACTTGGGTTGATTTATACAGACTAATTCAAGATTGAGCTTCCCAGGAGAAAGTGGAATAAACAATGTATTGACAACTGTGTCCGAAGGCGGGACTTACTGGGAGGGATCGCGAGGGTAAACACGCTCCTTCTAGGGGTCGCTAACTCACTCATGTTTTGCGGGCGTGGAGTTTAATAAGAATCATTAGTTAAATAGATCAGCAGTCAACGTGACCATGACATCGTAGCAACGGATTTAAGTTTAGGTTTAGGAGGGAGATAGGAAGGAACAGGTTCACAAATAGGGTGGTGGACGAGTGGAACAAGCTTAGCAACTTTGTAGTAAGTGCTGGAACGCTGGAAAGCTTTAAAAGGAGGCTAGATAGATTCATGGATGATAGAGAGTAGTAGTCACTCTAGACAGGAGCTGCCATGCACAGGCCAACCGGCCTATTGCAGACTCCTTATTTTCTTATGTTCTTATAACAAAAGATACACATGTACTACAGTACTTACTCTTCATTTAAGTTTTGTTATGAATATGAAAATGTGAAAGTCTCCTACAGATCTAACTAATAATATTCTAGTGGTTAGTATTATCTCGTGGAGTTTTCAGACCACTATGCTCTTTTATGAATATGTGTGCTGAGGGGCTGCTGAGATATGGATCTATAGGCTTAAACTAAGGGAAGTGTGACCTTTGGCCTCAGCATCTCCTGAGTTGGTGAGGTCATATTACTCATTTTGTTGTGAAGCGTGGTGTATAGAGGGACGTGCACGGGTCTTTGGTAATTATTGGGTCGTTGTGAGCTCGCATTGGGACCATTTCCATATTTTCCGATGTTGATAATAGTGGTGTCTAGCGATGTCATATGTGATGAGAAATCAATCCAAGTGAATTATTGTCTTGTGCAATTAATATTTTTTTTAGTGCTGTATGGTTGGTGCTGTTGTTTGATATAAGTATCATATTATTACCAGCGCGTCTCTTTAACCTCAATCTCAGGAACACCAGTCCAGGTTACGGTAAATAATATATCAATTTTGTTTGTGCAGATTCGGTATTCTGAGCGGCCCTTCCACTGCATTACCATTAACCCCTGCCCTGCCCTGTCAGACAGTGATGTATGTCACGTCTCTACTAGGACTCTTCATAGTATTAGCGTCCTCCGGTGTGGCAAGGCTGCCTCGCCTTCAGGGTAAGTTTACAGGTAATGTCTGTCTTTCCATGATATATGTATATTCGATGTCAATAATTAACTTTAAAAAGAGAGAATTTACGCATGATTCAATAACCGACATTTTGGTAAAACGAAACATATCAATAAATTTTAATCATCTATGAGAAGCTCTATTACACGTATGCAGATAACGCTTGTTACAAAACGAATGAATATATATTCTAACGAACATCACATTGTCAATATCAGACAGACCTTTAATAGCTGCGGTGGAAGATGTGTTGGCCTCAGTCACTGATCCTTACTGCTTCCTTGTATTCATCACGGACGGCAGTACCTGGCCCATCGCTCTATATAACGTGAGTTATTTAACCTGGTGCATCTACTTCACTATCTTTCAACGTTTTAAATTTAACCCATTTTAGTGTATATTATTTACAAAAACATCTTTTGAGTCAGATATTTTAGAGTTGATCTATACCTAGGAAGACTAGAGGTCTAAAATTACAGTTACTTTCTTCATATAAGAACATAAGAACATAAAGTGGGATACTGCAGGAGGCCGACTGGCCCATACAGGGCAGATCCCTTTCACACCCATCCCAGCACTTCCATGTGCCTATCCAACTTCGTCTTGAAGCTCCCTAGCGTCCCCGATCCTACTATAGCACTCGGTAGCCTATTCCACATATCCACAGCTCTATTACCAAACCAGTGCTTGCCTATATCCTTTCTGAATCGGAATTTATCTAATTTAAAGCCATTTGTTCTAGTTATTTCGTTATTACTGAGCTTCAGAACATCTTCCATTTTACCCTTGTTAATCCCACTTACCCACTTGAACACCTCTATCATATCTCCCCTAACTCTACGCCTCTCTATTGATTGCAAGCCTAAGCTTTTCAGTCTTTCTTCATATGGAAGGTTTCTAATATTATGGATCATTTTTGTCATTCTTCTTTGTACTCTCTCCAAAGAATCTATGTCCATTCTATAATAAGGACACCAGAATTGAACCGCATAATCCATGTGTGGCCTCACTAATGCTAGGTAAAGTTTCAAGATAACGCCAGCAGTTCTGTTACTCACACTCCTAGATATGAACCCAAGAATCCTGTTTGCCTTGTTGCGAACGCTAATACATTGTTTTCTAGGTTTCAAGTCGTTGCTAACAAATACACCTAGATCTTTTTCACAATCTGAGTTTTCTATTTCCGCGTTACCTAGTTTATACTTAACGTTTGTCTTCGTCTTCCCTATCTGTAGTACCTTGCATTTATCAGTATTAAAATTGATTTGCCAGTCTACTGACCACTCATGTAAGGTATCTAGATCTCTTTGAAGGTGTTCAAAGTCACTGTCTGAATTTATCACTCTCCCCATTTTGGTATCATCTGCAAATTTACTAATCCTACAAGTTATGTCTAAATCAAGATCATTTATGAATATAACAAACAGCAGAGGGCCCAATACAGAGCCCTGGGGAACTCAGCTTTTGACCGCACCCCAGTCTGACTTAAATCCATTTATGCTGACTCTTTGTTTCCTACCAGTTAACCATGACCTAATCCATTTTAATAATGATCCACCTATTCCATGTGCTTCTACCTTCCTTATCAATCTCTCATGAGGGACTCTTTCGAATGCTTTACTGAGAAAAAGCTAAGCAAATTTGTGAGACAAGAACGTCCCTGGGTGAACCCGTGCTGAGAAGAATGAATTACGTTGAATGTTTCAAGGTGGCTTCTGATTTTCGTAGCAATAATTGACTCTAGCAACTTGCCTATGATTGACGTGAGACTAATGGGACGGTAATTTGATGCAATTGATTTATCACCCTTTTTGAAAATCGGAACTACATTTGCAAGTTTCCAAGCTTCTGGCACTAGGCCCAATTCTAATGACTTATTAAATAAAACTGCTAATGGATTACTCAACTCATCTCTACATTCTTTTAATATTCTAGCATATACCTCGTCTGGACCAGGCGATTTATGAGGCTTCAGTTTGTTAATTTCTTTAAGCACATCGTTACTAGTAATATTGATATTCATCAACCTATTTTCGATACTGTCGTTATATACCTTATGAACTTCTGGAAACTGTGCTAGGTTTTCATTTGTGAATACGGAGCGAAAATGACTATTTAACGTAATACACATTTCTAACTCATCATCAGTCATTTCTCCTGTCGTAGTTTTAAGGGGACCTATTGTATCTCTAACCTTTGATTTATACAGTTGATAAAAAGCTTTGGGGTTATTTTTCGATTCGTTTGCTACCTTGATTTCATAATTTATCTTTGCTTTCCTAATTTCTGTTTTTACCTTTCTTGTTAGGTTCTGATAGTAACCAAGTAAGTGATTTTCGCCTTTCTTAACTTTTCTATATACTCCTTTCTTTTTCCCTAGAAGATCTAAGAGTCTATTATTCATCCATTTTGGTTGGTTCCGTATCGATCTGAATTTTCTTTTAGGGATGTGTTTATTTTGAGCATTATGGATTGTCGCAATAAATTGTTCATAAGTAGCTGCTAAATTAAATTCGGGGTTCTCCCGTCCTAAGTTGACAGTTTCCGGAGGTGTGGGGGGGGGGATTAATCTTTTGACCATAGGGTCATCCCTTAGGTCTCTCCTTAAGCTACCGTAATTAGCCTTCCTAAAATCCGGGATCAAGGCCGAATTTTCCTTCTTCCTGCCATTCCATATTATGTTAAAATATATGGCTTTATGATCACTGTTTCCTAGTTCGTCTCCAATCCCAACATCTTTTACTAGATTTTCATTATTACTGAGAACTAAATCGAGGATATTATTTCCTCTAGTGGGCGAGTTTATGAATTGATATAAAAAACTATCTTGTACTACTTCTAGAAAATCTTCAGATTCATAATCGCTAAGTTGATTTTTCCAATCTAAGCCTGAAAAGTTGAAATCGCCTAGAATACATACATTGTTTCTATCAGATGCCTTCTTTATTTCCTCCCATAGCAATTTACCATCGTTCCTACTCAAATTAGGTGGTCTATATATAACACCAATGACTACGGACTCATTGCCCTCACCAATCTCTACCCAAATACTTTCATTGTCGCTATTTGTTTTAATGTTTGATTTATTGCAGCTTTTTAATGACACCCTGATATACACTGCTACACCGCCCCCTCTCCTTCCTACTCTGTCAAATTTAAATAGGTTATATCCTGGAATATGAAATTCTGCTAAAAAATGTTTGCTGTTTGAATTTATCCATGTTTCCGTTATTGCAATTATATCTATGTTCTCTTTACTAACAATGGCTCTGAGCTGGTCCATTTTGTTACACAGGCTTCTACTATTAGTATAATAAACACTCAATATATTTCTTCCGTTTCTATCTGTTTTACATTTATTACTTTGATGTTTGTTATTATGACTAACTATATTTTCAGCATTATCTACTTCTGTTTCACTGCTGTTATTTTCACATGGTATTTTTCTCTCTTTACCATTGATGGGATTTGGACATATTAAAACCCCACCTTTACTACCCTGTCAACTATCTCCGCTAGCACCCCTTCCTACTTAAATGCACCCCATTCCTTGCATACATACTATCATTACCATAGTACAGGCTCCAATTATCAATGAATGGCGTCGACAGCTCTTTACACTGTTCTTCCAACCAGCAATTGAAACCAATTGCACGGGACATCCATTCACGACTGGCACCACGTTTAGGTAGGATAGAGCAAGCAATAGGAGTTCCACCCTTCACCCTAATCTTATCTAGAGCTTCCCTATACAGCTTACGCAGTTCGACACTGGTAAGCTTACCTACGTCATTGCCTCCTGCACTGAGTAAGACTATGGGGTTGTCTCCACAGTCATCAATGACGTTCTCCACTCTCTCCAGTACTCCACCTATCCCTGCCCCGGGGAGACGCTCGAGCTTCCTAACTTTAGTGCAGAGATTGTTACCTAAATACTTCACCATCGAGTCTCCCATGACAGAAACACATTTGACCTTACCTGAGTGTGGTGATTTCTTACCTGCGCTACTCCCTCTCTCCACACTAACAGAGGGAGTAGCACTCGTGGTGTTACTAGCACCTTCCTCACACTCGTCACTTAAGGTGCTGAACCTGTTGTTTAGGTCTACAGCTGAGTGCCTTTTTAGAGTGCATTTTGTAGCACTAGCAGCAACTACCTTCCATGAATCCACTTCAACTTCACCGTCCTTCACGACACTGGCAAAGGTTTTCTTCTCCTCTAAAACTAGCTAAAAGGCTAAGTTTTCGCCCTTGAGACTCTGGACCTCCTTCTCAATCCTCTCCAGTCGGTCTTGCAAGGCAAGACAAAGCTGGAGAACGTGAAAGGTGGTCGAGTACTCGTCAGCAGCTGCCATGTCACTATATCACTCACTAACACTGACAGGAACACAGGTCCACAAATATTAACTCGCACATTAAAAAAGTTTTTTTTTTTTTAATAGGGCATACATCATTACCACGCCCCTTGGGGTGTGGGAGCGTTCGAGGTGGTAGTGGACGGCCAGAACGCTAACGTGACACAGGCGCAACTCTCCTGGGTGGTCGACGAGGCTCGGCGGGTAGGTCATTCTCACATTACTACTGAGGTGGGTAGGTCACTTGTTCATTACTACTGAGGCAGGGAGGTCACTCTCACCTTACTACTGAGACGGGTAGGTCACTTTAACATAACTTTAACCATGTTAACGTCAACAGCTGCGGCAGGTGTCATGGTGCTTGACGGTGGTGGTGGTGAGCGACGACCCAGCCTTCCTCGTCACCTTCGCTGAGTTATCTGTTAAGGGCCGCCTCCTGGTGTGGTCGTCGAGGCTTCTTCTTGTCACCCGCCCTTTTCTCCCAGAGCTGCAAGGCCTCCATAAGTTACTCTCCCTTAATAACGCCATGTTGCTCATCATGGATGAATCTTCAACTTCTCACCAGTTATTATCAGTGCCAATATTCTGTTTGTTTACACTGAAACATTTACGGGAATAATGTGGATATTTACCAAATATTGCCAATAATCAAAGAGTTGGAGCAAATAAACATAGCATTGTATATTTCATTGCTTATCTAAAAGCCATTTCAACTACAGGTCTACTGTTTACATTCACTTACCTTTCACAACCCATGAGGCAGAGCCACTGAAGGTTGCCATCTGGACGCCCCACCGAGGCCTCACCCTGACCACCAACCTCCCGCTCTTCCCTGACAAGTTCTTCACGTGAGTGCTAGAATTGAATTGAATTGAATTGAAACAGTTTATTTAGCCAGAAAAATACAGATACAGAGTGGATATTAATAACAATATTAACATGGCTGAGCCAGTTGAGAACCTGAGCTCTCTTTGAGGCACCTGATATATACTATATATTTATCTCAAGGAAGTATTATGTAACATTTAGTATCACCTGGAGTAGTACAACAGCATGGTGGTAATAAGTACATCTCATAGGACGGGACAACCCCGAATTTAATTTAGCAGCTACTTATGAACAATTTATTGCGACAATCAATAATGCTCAAAATAAACACATCCCTAAAAGAAAATTCAGATCGATACGGAGTATATAGAAAAGTTAAGAAAGGCGAAAATCACTTACTTGGTTACTATCAGAACCTAACAAGACAGGTAAAAACAGAAATTAGGAATGCAAAGAGAAATTATGAAATCAAGATAGCAAACGAATCGAAAAATAACCCCAAAGCTTTTTATCAACTGTATAAATCAAAGGTTAGAGATACAATAGGTCCCCTTAAAACTACGACAGGAGAAATGACTGATGATGAGTTAGAAATGTGTAGTACGTTAAATAGTCATTTTCGCTCCGTATTCACAAATGAAAACCTAGCACAGTTTCCAGAAGTTCATAAGGTATATAACGACAGTATAGAAAATATGTTGATGAATATCAATATTACTAGTAAGGATGCGCTTAAAGTAATTAACAAACTGAAGCCTCATAAATCGCCTGGTCCAGACGAGGTATATGCTAGAATATTAAAAGAATGTAGAGATGAGTTGAGTAATCCATTAGCAGTTTTATTTAATAAGTCATTAGAATCGGCCCTAGTGCCAGAAGCTTGGAAACTTGCAAATGTAGTTCCGATTTTCAAAAAGGGTGATAAATCAATTGCATCAAATTACCGTCCCATTAGTCTCACGTCAATCATAGGCAAGTTGCTAGAGTCAATTATTGCTACAAAAATCAGAAGCCACCTTGAAACATTCAACTTAATTCATTCTTCTCAGCACGGGTTCACCCAGGGACGTTCTTGTCTCACAAATTTGCTTAGCTTTTTCTCAGAAGTATATGAAGCGGTAGATAATGATAAGTCATATGATATAATTTATTTAGATTTCAGTAAAGCATTCGATAGAGTCCCTCATGAGAGATTGATAAGGAAGGTAGAAGCACATGGAATAGGTGGATTATTATTAAAATGGATTAGGTCATGGTTAACTGGTAGGAAACAAAGAGTCAGCATAAATGGATTAAAGTCAGACTGGGGTGCGGTCAAAAGCGGAGTTCCCCAGGGATCTGTATTGGGCCCTCTGCTGTTTGTTATATTCATAAATGATCTTGATTTAGACATAACTAGTAGGATTAGTAAATTTGCAGATGATACCAAAATGGGGAGAGTGATAAATTCAGACAGTGACTTTGAACACCTTCAAAGAGATCTAGATACCTTACATGAGTGGTCAGTAGACTGGCAAATGAATTTTAATACTGATAAATGCAAGGTACTACAGATAGGGAAGACGAATACAAACGTTAAGTATAAACTAGGTAACACGGAAATAGAAAACTCAGTTTGTGAAAAAGATCTAGGTGTATTTGTTAGCAACGACTTGAAACCTAGAAAACAATGTATTAGCGTTCGCAACAAGGCAAACAGGATTCTAGGGTTCATATCTAGGTCTGTGAGTAACAGAACTGCTGACGTTATCTTGAAACTTTACCTAGCATTAGTGAGGCCACACATGGATTATGCGGTTCAGTTCTGGTGTCCTTATTATAGAATGGACATAGATTCTTTGGAGAGAGTACAAAGAAGAATGACAAAAATGATCCATAATATTAGAAACCTTACATATGAAGAAAGACTGAAAAGCTTGGGCTTGCATTCATTAGAGAGGCGTAGAGTTAGGGGAGATATGATAGAGGTGTACA
The DNA here is from genome assembly GCA_958450375.1 of Homarus gammarus. NCBI lineage: Eukaryota > Metazoa > Arthropoda > Malacostraca > Decapoda > Nephropidae > Homarus > Homarus gammarus. The sequence goes on along the minus strand of CAUDMG010000118.1, from coordinate 11,047 downwards.
AGTGGGTGAGTGGGATTAACAAGGGTAAAATGGAAGATGTTCTGAAGCTCAGTTATAACGAAATAACTAGAACAAATGGCTTTAAATTAGATAAATTCCGATTCAGAAAGGATATAGGCAAGCACTGGTTTGGTAATAGAGTTGTGGATATGTGGAATAGGCTACCGAGTGCTATAGTAGGATCGGGGACACTAGGGAGCTTCAAGACGAAGTTGGATAGGCACATGGAAGTGCTGGGATGGGTGTGAAAGGGATCTGCCCTGTATGGGCCAGTCGGCCTCCTGCAGTATCCCACTTTCTTATGTTCTTATGTTCTTATATATATATATATATGTGTATATATATATATATATATATATATATATATATATATATATATATATATATATATATATATATATATATATATATATACGTATATATATGCAAGTAAATCACTGTAGGTGAGCGTGATCTAGGTATATGCTGATAACCACAAGGAAAGAAGAAAACACGAAGTTCCCAAGCGCTTTCGTGTAATTCATTTGAGGGATAACAAGCACTGCATTGACTGGGATAATGCCTCCTCAATATTACCATGTAATTCAATTGATAGTAGGAACATCATAGAATCTTGTCTTATTAAACATACCGAAGCATTCAACATGAATTTGAGTAATGGCATGTACAAGCTGGACAATTTTGTAATTCAGAAGATTTGTAACCAGGTGAGAAGGTCGGGTCACCTGACCATCTGACCTGACCACAAACCGTTATGTGCTATTTAAAGATTAGTAGGGTCATTACCTAATACCTGACCATTGTGGACCTGGTCTCACCCTCCTCTGTATATATACACCTTGATTTGTATTTCTCTCTCTAGTCTGTAATCACCCCTGAAGATGTGAATTACACGAAAGCACTTGGGAACTTCGTGTTTTCTTCTTTCCTTGTGGTTATCAGCATATATATATATATATATATATATATATATATATATATATATATATATATATATATATATATATATATATATATATATATAGTATATATATATATATATATATATATATATATATATATATATACGTGTATATATATATATATTATATATATATACGTGTATATATATATATATATATATATATATATATATATATATATATATATATATATACGTATATATATATATATATACATAAATTACTGTGGAATTGAAAATCATAAGTATAATGGGGGAGCAGTACAACATGGGTTGTACAGTAATAAGAATGAACAAGAGGACAGAGCTGTAAGGATTATGTCTAGTTGGCAATTATATTTATTGCCATGGTAATTACTTATTTATTTACATGATAATTTCCGATAAAACGGTTTTGATGGTACAATAAAAGCAGGTACTATAAATATAGTAGGTGTTACAAGAAATATTAATACTTCGACAATAGATATTTTTTAAGTGATGATTTAAAGGAAGTTGTTCCACACCTTCACACCATGATATTTTATGGGGGTGATCTTTGTACAGTAGTTCTGGGTGCCTTAAGTTGTATCTCTGATTATTCCGGAGCTGGAAATAATTATTGTCAAGCAAGTGATTGATAGATTTGTAAACAAAGAGGGCACAGCAGTACTTGTTAATATCTTCGAATTTTAAAATTTTCAATATAGCAAATTTTTCGTTTGTGTAATCTGTTTCTTTTTTCAAGTAGGTCATTCTCCATACAACTCTCTTTTGTGCAGTAACCAGAGATTGCGTTTTGGAAGAGCCAGAGGCCCCCCATAGTGTGTGACAGTGTATCAGGTGTTGGTAAACAAGATCATGATAGATTTATTTCATTGCTGTGAGAGTGAGCGACTGTTGTGTTGTGTTCTGACCTCACTCAGTTGTGTTCTGACCTCACTAGGGGAAAGGTCACGGCAGGGTTAGCTCCCGAGGGGTAATTATCAGATATGGCCAGTACTATGTGCAGTCTTGTGTATGTGAGTTTGTTGACCAAACTGGAGTGGTCCATGGAACAATTGGCGAGGGCCAAGGAAGAAATTGAGAGGACCACGTTGGAGAACCTGAAATTAAAGGAAGAGCTGGCGAAATTAAAAGGGGAGCCAGTGTCTGACGAAAACTCAAGCAAGTGGAAGGTGGTGAGTAGTGGGAAGATGAAGCTGGTGGTGAAGAAGTACACCAAGGATACGACAACAACAGCTAAGTATACCAACCCGTTCAGTCCCTTGATAGACGAATTGGACGTTAGTACAGTCAGGGACAGGGATGACAAGGAAGGTATATAAACTTTAATTGTTGGTGACTCACAGGTAAGGTACATGGACAGGGCCTTATGTGGTAAAAACAAAAATAGGATGAGGGTGTGTTTGCCAGGAGCTGGGGTGGGGGATATAATTGACAGGATGGACAATATCTTGTCTGGTAATGGGAACAAACCCATTATCTGCCTCAGTGCAAGAGGCAATGATATTGGCCGGTGTAGGAGCGAGGAGCTTCTTGATAAGTTCAAGGCAGAGATAGATCGTATTAGGTCTAAGGGAGGGATCCCTATCATATGCCGTGTCCTGCCTAGAAGGAGAGTTGGCAGTGAATGGTTGTCAAGGGCAGTTGGTGTCAACGACCGTCTTGGCAGATATTGCAAGTCAATATCAGTCCCATTCATTGACAACTGGGGCAACTTCTATGGCAGAAGGGACCTTTATGGTAGGGATGGGGTGCACCTGTCTAGGGATGGAGTAGCAACCCTGGCTGGAGCTCTAGAGGGGGCAGTTCAAAAGATATCGAAGTCTTTAAACTGCTAGGAGAACATATGAGCACGGGGGTGGAGGAGACTGCAGTGGGAGCCGGTAAACAAAGTGAAAGATTACAAGGAAATAGTGTTAGGAATGGTGACAAAACTAAATTAGACAGGGAGTTTAAAACTAAACGCGGTAAAGGGAGGACTCAGAACACGACTAACTTAAATGTATACTACGCGAACAGTAGAAGTATGAGAAACAAAATGGATGATATTAGGGCCTTGGTATGTACCGAAAAAATCGATATAATAGCATTCACTGAAACATGGATCAATCTAGACACACGTGAGTTACCAGTCGAATACCAAATTGCGGGTTACAAACTGTTCCATACCGATAGGCAGACCAGGAAAGGAGGCGGAGTAGCAATCTATGTTAGGGATAATCTGAAGTGTGAAATAAATCAGGAAATAAAAACTGAGCGGAATACAGAAACAATTTGGATTGAATTAATCGACGGTAGGGAAAAATTAATCACAGGAGTAATATATAGACCTCCCAATCTTGATAGAGTCAATGAGAGACTTATCTGGGATGAAATGCGCAGGGCTTCCATACACAACAAAGTCTGTATAGAAGGCGACTTTAACCTTGGCCAAATAGATTGGACTGACCTTACAGGTAACTCAGAATCAGAGGATTTTCTCGAGACGATCCAGGACTGTTTTCTAAGTCAACATATAACCGAACCCACACGGGGTAATAATATACTCGATTTAGTTGTCAAACAGAGAAAACCTCATTAGCAGTGTCGAGGTAGGGAACGAACTTGCAAACAGCGATCACAAAGAAATTAGATTCCAGCTAGATTTTCAGGGCAGACGTAAGGAAAATTCCACTAAAGTACCAGATTTCAGAAGGGCGAACTTTGACAGTTTAAAGAGGCAGCTGAGAGAGGGGGTGTCGCGCTTGGCCGTGAACCTGACAGATGACACGGACCTGATAACGAGATCTGAGATTGCCGAGTTCCACGACAATTTAAATAGTGAGTTACTTAATGCACAAAGGCAGAACATACCATACAAAAAACTCAGATCAGACGACAATGACCCTAAATGGATAAATAATTATTTAAAGAACATCATCTGCCAAAGGAAGGCTATAGGTAGAAGGATAAATCGTGGCGAAATTCACCTCCGGGACTATTATAGGGAATTGGCGAGTAGGGTTAAAACCGAGATAAGGAAAGCAAAGAGGAATAATGAGGTAAGGATAGCAAGGGAAGCGAAGACAAACCCCAAAGGATTCTACCAAATGTATCAAACTAAAACACGAGAAAAGATTGGATCAATACTGTCCGACCCCGGCGAGCTCACTGATTACGACAGAGAAATGAGCAATAATTTGAATAAATATTTTTCAACAGTTTTCACCACCGAAAATTTAAACATGATACCCGAGGCACCGACTCTATTCAGAGATAGTGAAGAAAACAAATTAAGCGAGATAGTAGTGACTAGTAACGATGTTAGTAAGCAAATAGACAAACTAAAGCCTAATAAGTTACCTGGTCCCGATGAGATATTTGCCAGAGTATTAAAGGAATGTAAGGAAGAGCTTAGTATGCCCTTAGCAAAGTTGTTTAACATGTCCTTAAAAACAGGTGTAGTACCAGAATCCTGGAGGATAGCGAATGTAATACCGATTTTCAAGAAGGGGGATAGATCACTACCCTCTAACTACCGCCCAATCAGTCTAACATCAATAGTAGGCAAATTACTGGAAGCAATCATTACAAACTCTATTCGAAATCACCTGGAGAAGCACCGATTTATCAATGATTCCCAGCATGGCTTCACAATCGGACGTTCTTGTCTAACTAATCTATTAACATTCATTTCATCAGTTTTCGAATCGGTGGACGAGGGGCACAATTATGATGTGGTATATCTCGACTTTAGCAAAGCCTTCGACAGAGTCCCCCACGAAAGACTAATTAGAAAGGTAGAAGCTCATGGCATCAAAGGTAACATCGTTAAATGGATTAGGGCGTGGTTACAGGACAGGAAACAGCGAGTGAGCATTAACGGCACTAAGTCCCATTGGAGCAACGTCACAAGTGTAGTTCCCCAAGGCTCAGTACTTGGACCATTATTATTTATTATATACATAAACGACATAGATATCGACATAGACAGCAACATAAGTAAATTTGCTGATGACACTAAAATAGGACTTGTTATTAAATCTCTCGAGGACTCAGCAAAACTACAGGACGATCTAAACAAATTTTTCGAATGGTCTGAAAAATGACAGATGAAATTCAACGTGGACAAATGTAAAGTACTCAGTATAGGAGATGTAAACAGGGAAACCAGATACCAGATGAACAACGATGCCATAGAGAAATCCGACTGCGAGAGAGATTTAGGAGTAATGATAAGTAGGAACCTTAAGCCAAGTAAACAATGTGTTTTTGCTCGTAACAAGGCTAATAAAGTACTTGGGCTCATACAAAGGAGTGTTAGTTACAAGACTAGCCAGGTCATCCTAAAACTGTATCTTGCGCTTGTGAGACCACACATGGATTAGGCAGTTCAGTTCTGGTCACCGTATTACAGAATGGATATAGAATCCTTGGAAAGAATTCAGAGGAGAATGACAAGACTAATCCCGGGCATTGGGAACCTTGAGTATAGAGACAGGTTAAAGCATCTTAATTTGCACTCCCTCGAGAGACGTAGAGCGAGGGGCGACCTGATAGAGGTGTACAAGTGGAAGGCAGGGCTAAACAAAGGGGACATTACAAAGATACTCAAACTATCCAACCAGGAGAGAACTCGTAACAATGGTTTTAAATTAGACAAATTTAGATTTAGGCTGGAAATAGGTAAACACTGGTTTGGAAACAGAGTAGTGGATGAATGGAACAAGTTGCCAAATATCATCATTAACTAGAATACGCTGAATAGCTTCAAACATAGGTTGGATGCTTATATGAGCAATAGGGGTTGGGTGTAAACGGGACTGCCCAGTATGGGCCAATAGGCCCGCCGCAGTTTCCTCCATTCTTATGTTCTTATATTCTTATGTTGAGTGTGATACATGATTCCGCACTGTTTATTGATTTTACTGTGAATGGCTTGTATGTGGTTTCTCCAGATAAGTTTCTCATTAACAATACTCCGAGGAATTTAGTATTTTGTTCGCGTTTGAGGACTATATTACCAAGGTACAGGGGGTCCAGGTCTGGGGGTAAGATTTCCTTCTGTGAAAGATCGTGTAGTGAGTTTTTTCAAGGTTTAAGGTCAGTTTATTACGTATTACCCAGGCCCCGACTCTAGTTAATTCAGTGTTCATAGTTCTCGTCAAGGAATGGAGGTCTACAGTAAGTTGCTGGCATAGAGATTACTATCGTCTGCAAATAATTTGTATTTTATGAGTGAGCTGGCGTGGACTATGTCGTTTATGTACAACAAAAACCGTACTGGACCGAGAATGGAACCGTGTGGGACTCCATACAAGATTGGCGAGGAGTCAGATTGGTGGTTATTATAGCAGACATACTGCATCTTCTTGGACAGATGTGAGGTAAACCAATTGAGGGACAGGCCCCTAACGCCGTAATGTTCAAACTTTGAAAGGAGGATGGTATATGGTCGACAGTATCGAAGGCTTTAGAGAGGTCCAAGGATATGCCTACTGTGAACTGACTGTTATCAAAGGAATTTAAGATGTCATTAGTAAAGGATAGCAGAGCACTCCCAGTCGACCTTCTTGCTCTAAATCCAAGCTGGGAGTCTGAAAAGATGTTATTGGCATTGAAGAAGGAATTTAGTCTATTACATGCTAGCTTTTCCAGTATCTTAGTCAAGGCTGGGAGGGCTGATATGGGGCGGTAATTCTTGAAGAGCCCTTTGTCCCCATATTTTGTATTTGCTGGGTGAACTTTAACAATTTTCAGTTTATCAGGAAAGACACCACTAGTGAAGGAGGAGTTACAAATGTGTAGGAGAACAGGTAGTAATAAGTGGGCTACTTTCTTAATATTGTCTTCGCCTGCTGCTGCATCTTTGGACATATTTATGATGACCAGTAATTCATCTGCTGTGACAGGGGATAAGAACAGCTCATTTTGCTGTCTGTTTTTCAGGTAGGCTCTAAATTCCTTATGGTGATCAGGGATGCTCTTTGCAAGATTTTGGCCTACACTAATAAACTGTTCATTGAAGTGGTTGGCAATGGGGGAGGGTTCAGTTACAACTGAATCATTTATCATGAAAGCTGAGTGGGGGTCCGAAGGCTGAGTGTTCCTGTTTTGAATAGAATATATGACATTCCAGGTTTTCTGACCGGAGCTTATTTGTATAATAGTTACGTCTGGCATTTCTAACTGCTTGTGTTACTCTATTTGTGATACTTCGGTAAGCAGCACCGAAAGTTATGGGTCTTTTTGCAAATTTCCTTTGGAGTTTGTGTTTTTCCTTTATCATTATCTTAATTTCGCTTGTGATATAGGGTTTGGAAATGGATACAGTTTTAACTGACTTAGTCTTGAGCGGGAAGCATTTATCAAAGCAAGCATTGACGATGCAAGAGAAGTTGCAGCTGTTCACGTTAGGGTTGTCGGAGGCATAGACAAGATCTCAGTTAGCATTCATGAGGTTGTTTTCAAAAAGGAGCATGTTGTCAGCGCAGTAGTCTCTGTATTAGATTGAGACTCTACTAGACCTTTCAGGTCTTGTGGTTGTTTTATACATGGCAAAAACTGGGAAGTGATCTGAGATATTGTTATAAATAATTCCACTTGCAAGATTGTTAGGAGTGTTGTTAGTTCAGATATGATCTATCACAGTGGCAGAGGTGGCAGTTACTCTAGTGGGTTTGGTTATAGTGTTCAAGAAGAGTTTAGAATGACAGGTAGCAAGAAGGTCTAATACTGAGGTGCCGGTTTCAGATTTTAATAGATCAAGGTTGAAATCTCCTTTAATGTAGCAATGTTTCCTCTCTGAACTCATGATAGTGATAAGCTCCGAAAATTTATCAAGAAAATTCCTTACATTAGTGTGGGGTCTTCTGTAGATTATCCTTACTAGGATATTTCGTGTGTTGTTACGTAATTCAATGAAAACACTCTCCATGTACTCCTCCTCAACCTTTAAATCATCTCTTACAGAAGTGCTATGCTTGATATCAACATATAGGGCGACATCACCACTGTGTCGTGACGTGTTTACGCAGTGTCTATTATAATTCGGAATGTTATACAAATGGTCAATATCGTTAGTGAGTTTGGTCTCACAGAACCCAAGTACATCAAATTTGTGGGCAATAGAAGAAAAACACTGATGGGAAAAGGTATCTAGATGAAGGGGAATACTGCTGACGTTATGGCTAATCAAGGAGAAGGAATGAGGTAGTAGGACACTAGAACTAAACTCGGGAGAGTCAGGAAAGTAATATTTACAGTTGGGGTTGGTGTAACCCAGTGAGTTTTGTAGAAAGACATCAGGATCGATATGAGGGAGTATTGTGTCGACACCATGGGTAAAGGGGGTGTAACACATACGATCTAGCACATCTAAGGGAATGACACTAGCATCATCATTGTAGGAACATTGATACTGATTAAGGAACAGTAAAAACTCAGGGTCACTGAGGTGTGAAAAAGGAAGATCTAAGAGCATTATAATAGTGGGAGGGTAACGTACTCACAAGTGCTACAACCAACAGAATTAGGATGACCGGTACTGTTGAGTGTGACTCCCAGATGGAGTGGGAGGTGCGCCTGTCACTCGGTTTTGAGGGTTGCTGGTTTCCACCACAGAGGGTAGACGTGTAGTACTCGAGTTGGTGATTAAATTTACATGTTATTCTATTTATTACAAAGGGTCTGAAATATTTTGTTCTTGGCTATGAAGGGATGTGGCAGGTGAATAGATACAGTGCTCGACTTCTGTTATTAGTATTGTCGGTTCAATCGCGTAGCGCTCCTGGTGCACCGAGGTTTAAACTTTTATTATAGAATTATAGATGGTTGAGATTAATGTAGACCCCCTTTTGTATCGACGATTTAACAGACAATGTTCTATTAGAGTGGTAGTTAATTTGAGAGGAAAGCTTCGATAAAGTTCTAGAGGCGTTTTTGAGGGAGGTAGACAGACCACCTCTCTCCTTAAGGTGAGTGTTCTCAATCCAAATTTGGTGTTTGTCGCAGTGTGAGACCACTCTTAACCCTTTAAATGGTGGAAAACAAAATGGCCATCGTGATCGCCACGGTGGTTTAAGATTTACTATATCTTGGCATGTAAACTAACTAGAACAATAATTTGGGTAATATATAAGAAAGAGATGCACCAACTTCCAGCAAAAGTGCAACATGAATTTCAGGAAGGGAATTTTGTAGTGAAGCGGCCAACTCATAAGTTTAACCAATTTGACCCAGACCATAGCCAGGAATGGCTCAATGCTACTGGAAAGAAGGGAGGTGGCATAATTGGCTAAACCAAAAATTATACTGCTTTGAGTAGATGGACTCTCATATAACCTCAGATCACACATGTTACATGAAACAAAACCTCTGTACAATCTAGACATAGAACCTGAAGATATGCCTTAGGACAACGAGTCCACGAATTATGGGCAGAAACATGACAACCGAGATGAAGACAAACTGATGGCTACAATGATGTCACTAAAATTATTTCTGATGAGGGCGTACCATTCTTTGAAAATATTGTGACGAAATACTTGGCCACACTGGGAGTCAATTTCTAGTTACTTCGATATAATGATTTATTAATGTGCCCATGCCAGTCAGTTAACTAATAAATAACTGTACCTGTGTTTAGAAGATCCGCCCCAAGAGCATAATACGGTTCAATAACTAATCGGCCATGCTACCAACTTTCTTCACTTTACTTCCTACAACAATAAATTCTTACCTTTACTTGTACTTCTCTCTTAGTTATACAGTTATAATTATTATTATTATTATTATTATTATTATTATTATTATTATTATTATTATTATTATCATTATTTTATTATTATTATTACTATTATTATTATTATTGTTATTAGTTTATTATTATTATTATTATTATTATTATTATTATTATTATTATTGTTATTATTATTATTATTATTATTATTATTATTATTATTATCATTATTATTATTATTATCATTATTATTATTATTATTATTATTATTATTATTATTATTATATTTTTCAAGCAAAGTAGTTGCAAAGGCATAGTAGTATTGGTGTGAAAAGAGGGCGGTTGTATGGCCGACTCCCTCCCCCCACTCCATATACGCCACTGCCATTAAACAACACATTACGCTTCCAATATCTTCTCAGGTGGTAATACCTCCCTGTTTGATAGCTGCCTAATACCTACTACCGATATATACAGGGTGATTAAGCAGCGAGTGCATTAAATTGGAGGGTGAAATCCTTGGAAAATTCTAAACCACAATGTTTCTATGGAAAAATGTTAGATTCTGCATATGCCCCCTTGTTCGTGACGAGTGATAGCAAATTTAACATAGTCCAGTCATTCTGGAATGCGTCAGACAATCAATGGTACGACTTGTACAGGCCTGCATTGAGGCAGAAGGGGGCAACTTTGAACATTCCCTTTAGTTTGTAACAAAGAGGAGTCACACTGGAGAGATCTGTGAATACATGGTTATAAAAACCTACGGAGGTTTCACTTCAAATTCACTCTCATTAATACAGCATCTTAAATGTATTGTAACATGGAAACTATGCAGAATCTGACACTTTACCATAGAGACATTGTGGCTTAGGATTATTCAAGGATTTCATCGTCCAATTTAATGTACTCTTTGCTGAATCACCCTCTATACATGTATATACCATTAACACTCTTGAAGATCACATCACTGCTTCACACTTTACTAATCACAGTGAGCCTTTATTGTGGCTGTTGAATTTATAAACAGGTTATTTCTAAGCAGGAAAGTGAATGTTGAACAACTAGGCCTGAATGGGATGGGATTTGGCAAAATCATACTTCTTTAGGGATTTTTAGGAAAAGAGGGCAGACAACCTCTCCTCCCTAATTTCCCTATGCTGAACCCAAATTTGGTATTGGTTGTATCGTCAGATCACTCTTAACTTACTAAAGCGACTAAAATCAAATGGCCGCCGGATCACCGCTGCGGTATAAAATTTACTGCATATTGGAATGAAGACTAGCTCGAACAATGATTTTGGTGTCTTTCCTAGATTTTGGGGGTCAAGGAGTTCATATTTCACACTGTCTACGCCACTGAATAAAAAAGAATCAAAATA
>CAUDMG010000117.1:0-167323 GCA_958450375.1 Homarus gammarus | reverse complement strand
CTTGCAGCGGCTACTTTATTGTGCACCCCACACTCATCCTGTGAGCGGTAGCGCAAAAGGATTACAGAGTAGGGTTTACAAAGGGTCATAATAATTAACCCCCGTTGTCAGGATATTATGGCACTGAAAGTTACACAGATTTCATTTACATTATTTGTTTAGTTCTATACATAAAGGGTAACTTATTCACAAATGCGTGAGAACAGGCGTGTGAGGCAGTATGTCTGGCCTCACACTTTGTTATTCACATTTACGTGGGAGGTATTCAAGCACATTGCGTATTTGGTTCTGTACATGAGAACTGACATAGATACTAAGTGCAAAAAAGTGGATACAATCTTAATATGTCGGCTATCTTGCCATTAGAGATGAAGTGTTGTGCCATTTCACACACAGTGTGCTTGGACCTGTCCCTAAAAGGTTCTATCTTCACACAGTCGAGGACGTAGTGTTCAAGTGTGTGGCCATATGTATGGCCACACACTTTACATTTAGTTTTGTTTACATCTGCTTGAGGAACATACTGCCAAAGGTACTTATATCCTAACCTTAATCTAGCTGTTACAACATCTTGTAATCTAGTGATCTTGTTACTTGCTCCATAAACGTGTTTCACTTGATACATCTCATCATGGTAAACTATGGATTGACTAGTGCCTGTTTTGCACTTGTCTACTTGCGTCAAACTCATCAATAAGTTCTTTCCTAATTACAGTTTTAAGGGTTCTTTTTGACAGACCCAAATTGTATTCAACCGGTGTCTTTGTTAGACGCGAGTTTGGCGAGGGCATCAACCTCTGTCATGTTTTATGAGGCTATATGTGAGAGGGGATCCACCACACCAGTTTGACCCTGACACCTCCGGTCAACAAGGCACGCATATTTGTGTCTGGCTTCAGAGACAAGAGTCGTGACAACCTGAGTCGAGGGTACCAAGGGCAAGTAGTGAGGATATGAGAGTCAGTGGATGATGAGACCTGTCAGTAACCATTGGTTTCAATGACTTTAATAGCTGTGAGTTATGGCAAACTAATTCAGTGTTGTAGAGTGGATACCATGCACTAGACGGCAATACTAGGGTCATCATGCACTAGTCGGCAGTACCAGGGTTACCATGCACTAGTCGGCAGTACGAGGGTCACCATGCACTAGACGGCAGTACCAGGGTCACCATGAACTAGAGGGCAGTGCCAGGGTCACCATGCACTTAACGGCAGTACTAGGGTCACCATGCACTAGACGGCAGTGCCAGGGTCACCATGAACTAGAGGGCAGTACCAGGGTCACCATGCACTAAACGGCAGTACCAGGGTCACCATGCACTAGTCGGCAGTACCAGGGTCACCATGCACTAGAGGGCAGTACCAGGGTCACCATGCACTAGAGGGCAGTACTACGGTCACCATGCACTAGTCGGCAGTACCAGGGTCACCATGCACTAGAGGGCAGTACCAGGGTCACCATGCACTAGAGGGCAGTACTAGGGTCACCATGCACTAGTCGGCAGTACCAGGGTCACCATGCACTAGTCGGCAGTACTAGGGTCACTATGCATTAGTCAGCAGTACCAGGGTCACCATGCACTAGTCGGTAGTACCAGGGTCACCATGCACTAGTCGGCAGTACCAGGTCACCATGCACTAGGCGGCTGTACCAGGGTCACCATGCACTAGTCGGCAGTACCAGGGTCACCATGCATTAGTCAGCAGTACTAGGGTCACCATGCACTAGTCGGCAGTACCAGGGCCACCATGCACTAGTCGGCAGTACCAGGGTCACCATGCACTAGACGGCAGTACTAGGGTCGCCATGCACTAGTCGGCAGTACCAGGGTCACCATGCACTAGAGGGCAGTACCAGGGTCACCATGCACTAGAGGGCAGTACTACGGTCACCATGCACTAGTCGTCAGTACCAGGGTCACCATGCACTAGGGGACAGTACTACGGTCACCATGCACTAGTCGGCAGTACCAGGGTCACCATGCACTACTCGGTAGTACTAGGGTCACCATGCACTAGTCGGCAGTACTAGGGTCACCAAGCACTAGTCGGCAGTACCTGGGTCTCCATGCACTAGTCAGCAGTACCAGGTCACCATGCACTAGACGGCAGTACCAGGGTCACCATGCACTAGTCGGCAGTACCAGGGTCACCATGCACTAGTCGGCAGTACCAGGGTCACCATGCACTAGTCGGCAGTACCAGGGTCACCATGCACTAGATGGCAGTACCAGGGTCACCATGCACTAGTCGGTAGTACCAGGGTCACCATGCACTAGTCGGCAGTACCAGGGTCACCATGCACTAGATGGCAGTACCAGGGTCACCATGCACTAGTCGGCAGTACCAGGGTCATCATGCACTAGTCGGCAGTACCAGGGTCACCATGCACTTGAGGGCAGTACCAGGGTCACCATGCATTAGACGGCAGTACTAGGGTCACCATGCACTAGTCAGCAGTACAAGGTCACCATGCACTAGACGGCAGTACCAGGATCACCATGCACTAGTCGGCAGTACCAGGGTCACCATGCATTAGTCAGCAGTACCAGGGTCACCAGGCACTAGTCGGCAGTACCAGGGTCACCATGCACTAGAGGGCAGTACCAGGGTCACCATGCACTAGACGGCAGTACTAGGGTCACCATGCACTAGTCGGCAGTACCAGGGTCACCATGCACTAGAGGGCAGTACCAGGGTCACCATGCACTAGAGGGCAGTACTACGGTCACCATGCACTAGTCGGCAGTACCAGGGTCACCATGCACTAGGGGGCAGTACTAGGGTCACCATGCACTCGTCGGCTGTACCAGGGTCACCATGCATTAGTCGGCAATACCAGGGTCACCATGCACTAGTCGGCAGTACCAGGGTCACCATGCACTAGAGGGCAGTACCAGGGTCACCATGCACTAGACGGCAGTACTACGGTCACCATGCACTAGTCGGCAGTACCAGTGTCACCATGCACTAGGGGGCAGTACTAGGGTCACCATGCACTCGTCGGCTGTACCAGGGTCACCATGCATTAGTCGGCAGTACCAGGGTCACCATGCACTAGTCGGCAGTACCAGGGTCACCATGCACTACTCGGCAGTACTAGGGTCACCATGCACTAGTCGGCAGTACCAGGGTCACCATGCACTAGTCTGCACTACTAAGGTCACCATGCACTAGTCGGCAGTACCAGGGTCACCATGCATTACTCGGCAGTACCAGGGTCACCATGCACTTCTCGGCAGTACTAGGGTCACCATGCACTAAACGTCAGTACCAGGGTCACCATGCACTAAATAACAGTGCCAAGGTCAACATGCACTAAACGGCAGTACCAGGGTCACCATGATCTAGATGGCAGTACCAGGGTCACCATGAACTAGAGGGCAGTGCCAGGGTCACCATGAACTAAACGGCAGTACTAGGGTCACCATGCACTAGTCGGCAGTACCAGGGTCACCATGCACTAGTCTGCACTACTAAGGTCACCATGCACTAGTCGGCAGTACCAGGGTCACCATGCATTTCTCGGCAGTACCAGGGTCACCATGCACTACTCGGCAGTACTAGGGTCACCATGCACTAAACGGCAGTACCAGGGTCACCATGCACTAAATAACAGTGCCAAGGTCAACATGCACTAAACAGCAGTACTAGGGTCACCATGTACTAGATGGCAGTACCAGGGTCACCATGCACTAGTCGGCAGTACCAGGGTCACCATGCACTAGAGGGCAGTACCAGGGTCACCATGCACTAGAGGGCAGTACTACGGTCACCATGCACTAGTCGGCAGTACCAGGGTCACCATGCACTAGACGGCAGTACCAGGGTCACCATGCACTAGAGGGCAGTACTAGGGTCACCATGCACTAGTCGGCAGTACCAGGGTCACCATGCACTAGTCGGCAGTACTAGGGTCACCATGCATTAGTCGGCAGTACCAGGGTCACCATGCACTAGTCGGTAGTACCAGGGTCACCATGCACTAGTCGGCAGTACTAGGGTCACCAAGCACTAGACGGCAGTTCCAGGGTCACCATGCACTAGTTAGCAGTACCAGGGTCACCATGCACTAGTCGGCAGTACCAGGGTCACCATGTATTATTCGGTGGTACCAGGGTCACCATGCACTAGTCGGCAGTACCAGGTCACCATGCACTAGACGGCAGTACCAAGGTCACCATGCACTACTCGGCAGTACCAGGGTCACCATTTATTAGTCGGCAGTACTAGGTTCACCATTCACTAGTCGGCAGTACCAGGGTCACCATGCACTAGTCGGCAGTACCAGGGTCACCATGCACTAGTCGGCAGTACCAGGGTCACCATGCACTACTCGGTAGTACTAGGGTCAACATGCACTAGTCGGCAGTACTAGGGTCATCAAGCAGTAGTCGGCAGTACCAGGGTCACCATGCACTAGTCAGCAGTACAATGTCACCATGCACTAGACGGCAGTACCAGGGTCACCATGCACTAGTCGGCAGTACCAGGGTCACCATGCACTACTCGGTAGTACTAGGGTCAACATGCACTAGTCGGCAGTACTAGGGTCATCAAGCAGTAGTCGGCAGTACCAGGGTCACCATGCACTAGTCAGCAGTACAATGTCACCATGCACTAGACGGCAGTACCAGGGTCACCATGCACTAGTCGGCAGTACCAGGGTCACTATGCATTAGTCAGCAGTACCAGGGTCACCATGCACTAGTCGGTAGTACCAGGGTCACCATGCACTAGTCGGCAGTACCAGGGTCACCATGCACTAGTCGGCAGTACCAGGGTCACCATGCACTAGTCGGCAGTACCAGGGTCACCATGAACTAGTCAGCAGTATCAGGGTCACCATGCACTAGTACGCAGTACCAGGGTCACCATGCACTAGACGGCAATACTAGGGTCATCATGCACTAGTCGGCAGTACCAGGGTTACCATGCACTAGTCGGCAGTACGAGGGTCACCATGCACTAGACGGCAGTACCAGGGTCACCATGAACTAGAGGGCAGTGCCAGGGTCACCATGCACTAAACGGCAGTACTAGGGTCACCATGCACTAGACGGCAGTGCCAGGGTCACCATGAACTAGAGGGCAGTGCCAGGGTCACCATGCACTAAACGGCAGTACCAGGGTCACCATGAACTAGACGGCAGTACCAGGGTCACCATGAACTAGAGGGCAGTGCCAGTGTCACCATGCACTAAACGGCAGTACTAGGGTCACCATGTACTAGTCGGCAGTACCAGGGTCACCATGCACTAGTCGGCAGTACCAGGGTCACCATGTATTATTCGGTGGTACCTGGGTCACCATGCACTAGTCGGCAGTACCAGGTCACCATGCACTAGACGGCAGTACCAAGGTCACCATGCACTACTCGGCAGTACCAGGGTCACCATTTATTAGTCGGCAGTACTAGGGTCACCATGCACTAGTCGGCAGTACCAGGGTCACCATGCACTAGTCGGCAGTACCAGGGTCACCATGCACTAGTCGGCAGTACCAGGGTCACCATGCACTAGTCAGCAGTACCAGGGTCACCATGCACTAGACGGCAGTACCAGGGTCACCATGAACTAGAGGGCAGTGCCAGGGTCACCATGCACTAAACGGCAGTACCAGGGTCACCATGTACTAGTCGGCAGTATCAGGGTCACCATGCACTAGAGGGCAGTGCCAGGGTCACCATGCACTAGTCGGCAGTACCAGGGTCACCATGCACTAGACGGCAGTACCAGGGTCACCATGCACTAGAGGGCAGTGCCAGGGTCACCATGCACTAAACAGCAGTACTAGGGTCACCATGCACTAGATGGCAGTACCAGGGTCACCATGCACTAGTCGGCAGTACCAGGGTCACCATGCATTAGTCAGCAGTACCAGGGTCACCATGCACTAGTCGGCAGTACCAGGGTCACCATGCACTAATCGGCAGTACCAGGGTCACCATAAATTAGTCAGCAGTACCAGGGTCACCATGCACTAGTAGGCAGTGCCAGGGTCATCATGCACTAGACGGCAATACTAGGGTCATCATGCACTAGTCGGCAGTGCTAGGGTCACCATGCACTAAACGGCAGTACCAGGGTCACCATGAACTAGACGGCAGTACCAGGGTCACCATGCACTAGTCGGCAGTACCAGGGTCACCATGCACTAGTCTGCAGTACTAAGGTCACCATGCACTAGTCGGCAGTACCAGGGTCACCATGCATTGGTCGGCAGTACCAGGGTCACCATGCACTAGTCGGCAGTACCAGGGTCACCAAGCACTACTCGGCAGTACTAGGGTCACCAAGCACTAGTCGGCAGTACCTGGGTCACCCTGCACTAATCAGCAGTACCAGGTCACCATGCACTAGACGGCAGTACCAGGGTCACCATGCACTAGTCGGCAGTACCAGGGTCACCATGCACTAGTCGGCAGTACCAGGGTCACCATGGATTAGTCGGTAGTACCAGGGTCACCATGCACTAGTCGGCAGTACCAGGTCACCATGCACTAGGCGGCTGTACCAGGGTCACCATGCACTAGTCGGCAGTACCAGGGTCACCATGCATTAGTCAGCAGTACTAGGGTCACCATGCACTAGTCGGCAGTACCAGGGCCACCATGCACTAGTCGGCAGTACCAGGGTCACCATGCACTAGACGGCAGTACTAGGGTCGCCATGCACTAGTCGGCAGTACCAGGGTCACCATGCACTAGAGGGCAGTACCAGGGTCACCATGCACTAGAGGGCAGTACTACGGTCACCATGCACTAGTCGTCAGTACCAGGGTCACCATGCACTAGAGGACAGTACTAGGGTCACCATGCACTAGTCGGCAGTACCAGGGTCACCATGCACTACTCGGTAGTACTAGGGTCACCATGCACTAGTCGGCAATACTAGGGTCACCAAGCACTAGTCGGCAGTACCTGGGTCTCCATGCACTAGTCAGCAGTACCAGGTCACCATGCACTAGACGGCAGTACCAGGGTCACCATGCACTAGTCGGCAGTACCAGGGTCACCATGCACTAGTCGGCAGTACCAGGGTCACCATGCACTAGTCGGCAGTACCAGGGTCACCATGCACTAGACGGCAGTACCAGGGTCACCATGTATTAGTCGGTAGTACCAGGGTCACCATGCACTAGTCGGCAGTACCAGGTCACCATGCACTAGACGGCAGTACCAGGGTCACCATGCACTAGTCGGCAGTACCAGGGTCACCATGCACTAGTCGGCAGTACCAGGGTCACCATGCACTAGAGGGCAGTACCAGGGTCACCATGCACTAGACGGCAGTACAAGGGTCACCATGCACTAGTCGGCAGTACCAGGGTCACCATGCACTAGAGGGCAGTACCAGGGTCACCATGCACTAGAGGGCAGTACTACGGTCACCATGCACTAGTCGGCAGTACCAGGGTCACCATGCACTAGGGGGCAGTACTAGGGTCACCATGCACTCGTCGGCAGTACCAGGGTCACCATGCATTAGTCGGCAATACCAGGGTCACCATGCACTAGTCGGCAGTACCAGGGTCACCATGCACTACTCGGCAGTACTAGGGTCACCGTGCACTAGTCGGCAGTACTAGGGTCACCAAGCACTAGTCGGCAGTACCAGGGTCACCATGCACTAGTCAGCAGTACCAGGTCACCATGCACTAGACGGCAGTACCAGGATCACCATGCACTAGTCGGCAGTACCAGGGTCACCATGCATTAGTCAGCAGTACCAGGGTCACCAGGCAGTAGTCGGCAGTACCAGGGTCACCATGCATTAGTCAGCAGTACCAGGGTCACCATGCAGTAGTCGGCAGTACCAGGGTCACCATGCACTAGAGGGCAGTACCAGGGTCACCATGCACTAGACGGCAGTACTAGGGTCACCATGCACTAGTCGGCAGTACCAGGGTCACCATGCACTAGAGGGCAGTACCAGGGTCACCATGCACTAGAGGGCAGTACTACGGTCACCATGCACTAGTCGGCAGTACCAGGGTCACCATGCACTAGGGGGCAGTACTAGGGTCACCATGCACTCGTCGGCAGTACCAGGGTCACCATGCATTAGTCGGCAATACCAGGGTCACCATGCACTAGTCGGCAGTACCAGGTCACCATGCACTAGACGGCAGTACCAGGGTCACCATGCACTAGTCGGCAGTACCAGGGTCACCATGCACTAGTCGGCAGTACCAGGGTCACCATGCACTAAACGGCAGTACCAGGGTCACCATGAACTAGAGGGCAGTACCAGGGTCACCATGAACTAGAGGGCAGTGCCAGGGTCACCATGAACTAAACGGCAGTACTAGGGTCACCATGCACTAGTCGGCAGTACCAGGGTCACCATGCACTAGTCTGCAGTACTAAGGTCACCATGCACTAGTCGGCAGTACCAGGGTCACCATGCATTAGTCGGCAGTACCAGGGTCACCATGCACTAGTCGGCAGTACTAGGGTCACCATGCACTAGTCGGCAGTACTAGGGTCACCATGCACTAGTCGGCAGTACTTGGGTCACCATGCACTAGTCGGCAGTACCAGGGTCACCATGCACTAGACGGCAGTACCAGGGTCACCATGCACTAGACGGCAGTACCAGGGTCACCATGCACTAGATAACAGTGCCAAGGTCAACATGCACTAAACAGCAGTACTAGGGTCACCATGTACTAGATGGCAGTACCAGGGTCACCATGCACTAGTCGGCAGTACCAGGGTCACCATGCACTAGAGGGCAGTACCAGGGTCACCATGCACTAGACGGCAGTACTACGGTCACCATGCACTAGTCGGCAGTACCAGGGTCACCATGCACTAGTCAGCAGTACTAGGGTCACCATGCACTAGTCGGCAGTACCAGGGTCACCATGCACTAGTCGGCAGTACTAGGGTCACCATGCACTAGTCGGCAGTACCAGGGTCACCATGCATTAGTCGGCAGTACCAGGGTCACCATGCACTAGTCGGCAGTACCAGGGTCACCATGCACTACTCGGTAGTACTCGGGTCACCATGCACTAGTCGGCAGTACTAGGGTCACCAAGCACTAGTCGGCAGTACCAGGGTCACCATGCACTAGTCAGCAGTACCAGGTCACCATGCACTAGACGGCAGTACCAGGGTCACCATGCACTAGTCGGCAGTACCAGGGTCACCATGCATTAGTCAGCAGTACCAGGGTCACCATGCACTAGTCGGCAGTACCAGGGTCACCATGCACTAGTCGGCAGTACCAGGGTCACCATAAACTAGTCAGCAGTATCAGGGTCACCATGCACTAGTAGGCAGTACCAGGGTCACCATGCACTAGACGGCAATACTAGGGTCATCATGCACTAGTCGGCAGTACCAGGGTCACCATAAACTAGTCAGCAGTATCAGGGTCACCATGCACTAGTAGGCAGTACCAGGGTCACCATACACTAGACGGCAATACTAGGGTCATCATGCACTAGTCGGCAGTGCTAGGGTTACCATGCACTAAACGGCAGTACCAGGGTCACCATGAACTAGACGGCAGTACCAGGGTCACCATGAACTAGAGGGCAGTGCCAGGGTCACCATGCACTAAACGGCAGTACTAGGGACACCATGCACTAGTCGGCAGTACCAGGGTCACCATGCATTAGTCAGCAGTACCAGGGTCACCATGCACTAGTCGGCAGTACCAGGGTCACCATGCACTAGTCGGCAGTACCAGGGTCACCATGAACTAGTCAGCAGTATCAGGGTCACCATGCACTAGTAGGCAGTACCAGGGTCACCATGCACTAGACGGCAATACTAGGGTCATCATGCACTAGTCGGCAGTGCTAGGGTCACCATGCACTAAACGGCAGTACCAGGGTCACCATGAACTAGACGGCAGTACCAGGGTCACCATGAACTAGAGGGCAGTGCCAGGGTCACCATGCACTAAACGGCAGTACTAGGGTCACCATGCACTAGTCGGCAGTACCAGGGTCACCATGCACTAGTCTGCAGTACTAAGGTCACCATGCACTAGTCGGCAGTACCAGGGTCACCATGCATTAGTCGGCAGTACCAGGGTCACCATGCACTAAACGGCAGTACCAGGGTCACCATGCACTAGACGGCAGTACCAGGGTCACCATGCACTAGTCGGCAGTACCAGGGTCACCATGCACTAAACGGCAGTACTAGGGTCACCATGCACTAGTCGGCAGTACCAGGGTCACCATGCACTAGTCTGCAGTACTAAGGTCACCATGCACTAGTCGGCAGTACCAGGGTCACCATGCATTAGTCGGCAGTACCAGGGTCACCATGCACTAGTCGGCAGTACCAGGGTCACCATGCACTAGTCGGCAGTACCAGGGTCACCATGCACTAGAGGGCAGTACCAGGGTCACCATGCACTAGACGGCAGTACTAGGGTCACCATGCACTAGTCGGCAGTACCAGGGTCACCATGCACTAGAGGGCAGTACCAGGGTCACCATGCACTAGAGGGCAGTACTACGGTCACCATGCACTAGTCGGCAGTACCAGGGTCACCATGCACTAGAGGGCAGTACTAGGGTCACCATGCACTAGTCGGCAGTACCAGGGTCACCATGCACTAGTCGGCAGTACTAGGGTCACCATGCACTAGTCGGCAGTACCAGGGTCACCATGCACTAGTCGGCAGTACCAGGGTCACCATGCACTAGTCGGCAGTACCAGGGTCACCATGCACTAGTCGGCAGTACCAGGTCACCATGCACTAGACGGCAGTACCAGGGTCACCATGCACTAGTCGGCAGTACCAGGGTCACCATGCACTAGTCAGCAGTACCAGGGTCACCATGCACTAGTCGGCAGTACCAGGGTCACCATGCACTAGAGGGCAGTACCAGGGTCACCATGCACTAGAGGGCAGTACTACGGTCACCATGCACTAGTCGGCAGTACCAGGGTCACCATGCACTAGAGGGCAGTACCAGGGTCACCATGCACTAGTCGGCAGTACCAGGGTCACCATGCACTAGTCGGCAGTACTAGGGTCACCATGCACTAGTCGGCAGTACCAGGGTCACCATGCACTAGTCGGCAGTACCAGGGTCACCATGCACTAGACGGCAGTACCAGGGTCACCATGCACTAGTCGGCAGTACCAGGGTCACCATGCACTAGTCGGCAGTACCAGGGTCACCATGCACTAGTCGGCAGTACCAGGGTCACCATGAACTAGTCAGCAGTACCAGGGTCACCATGCACTAGTCGGCAGTACCAGGGTCACCATGCACTAGAGGCAGTACCAGGGTCACCATGCACTAGACGGCAGTACTAGGGTCACCATGCACTAGTCGGCAGTACCAGGGTCACCATGCACTAGAGGGCAGTACCAGGGTCACCATGCACTAGAGGACAGTACTAGGGTCACCATGCACTAGTCGGCAGTACCAGGGTCACCATGCACTAGTCGGCAGTACCAGGGTCACCATGCACTAGTCGGCAGTACCAGGGTCACCATGCATTAGTCGGCAGTACCAGGGTCACCATGCACTAGTCGGCAGTACCAGGGTCACCATGCACTAGTCGGCAGTACCAGGGTCACCATGCACTAGTCGGCAGTACCAGGTCACCATGCACTAGACGGCAGTACCAGGGTCACCATGCACTAGTCGGCAGTACCAGGGTCACCATGCACTAGTCGGCAGTACCAGGGTCACCATGCACTAGACGGCAGTACCAGGGTCACCATGCACTAGACGGCAGTACCAGGGTCACCATGAACTAGAGGGCAGTGCCAGGGTCACCATGCACTAAACGGCAGTACTAGGGTCACCATGCACTAGTCGGCAGTACCAGGGTCACCATGCACTAGAGGGCAGTACCAGGGTCACCATGCACTAGAGGGCAGTACTACGGTCACCATGCACTAGTCGGCAGTACCAGGGTCACCATGCACTAGTCGGCAGTACTAGGGTCACCATGCACTAGTCGGCAGTACCAGGGTCACCATGCATTAGTCGGCAGTACCAGGGTCACCATGCACTAGTCGGCAGTACCAGGGTCACCATGCACTAGTCGGCAGTACCAGGGTCACCATGCACTAGTCGGCAGTACCAGGGTCACCATGCACTAAACGGCAGTACCAGGGTCACCATGAACTAGACGGCAGTACCAGGGTCACCATGAACTAGAGGGCAGTGCCAGGGTCACCATGCACTAAACGGCAGTACTAGGGTCACCATGCACTAGTCGGCAGTACCAGGGTCACCATGCACTAGTCGGCAGTACCAGGGTCACCATGCACTAGTCGGCAGTACCAGGGTCACCATGCACTAGTCGGCAGTACCAGGGTCACCATGCACTAGTCGGCAGTACTAGGGTCACCATGCACTAGTCGGCAGTACTAGGGTCACCATGCACTAGTCGGCAGTACTAGGGTCACCATGCACTAGTCAGCAGTACCAGGTCACCATGCACTAGACGGCAGTACCAGGGTCACCATGCACTAGATAACAGTGCCAAGGTCACCATGCACTAACGCAGTACTAGGGTCACCATGCACTAGTCGGCAGTACCAGGGTCACCATGCACTAGTCGGCAGTACCAGGGTCACCATGCACTAGAGGGCAGTACCAGGGTCACCATGCACTAGAGGGCAGTACTACGGTCACCATGCACTAGTCGGCAGTACCAGGGTCACCATGCACTAGAGGACAGTACTAGGGTCACCATGCACTAGTCGGCAGTACCAGGGTCACCATGCACTAGTCGGCAGTACTAGGGTCACCATGCACTAGTCGGCAGTACCAGGGTCACCATGCACTAGTCGGCAGTACCAGGGTCACCATGCACTAGTCGGCAGTACCAGGGTCACCATGCACTAGTCGGCAGTACTCGGGTCACCGTGCACTAGTCGGCAGTACTAGGGTCACCAAGCACTAGTCGGCAGTACCAGGGCCACCATGCACTAGTCGGCAGTACCAGGGTCACCATGCACTAGTAGGCAGTACCAGGGTCACCATGCACTAGACGGCAGTACAAGGGTCACCATGCACTAGTCGGCAGTACCAGGGTCACCATGCACTAGTCGGCAGTACCAGGGTCACCATGCACTAGTAGGCAGTACCAGGGTCACCATGCACTAGACGGCAGTACCAGGGTCACCATGCACTAGTCAGCAGTACCAGGGTCACCATGCACTAGTTGGCAGTACCAGGGTCACCATGCACTAGTCGGCAGTACCAGGGTCACCATGCACTAGTCAGCAGTACCAGGGTCACCATGCACTAGTCGGCAGTACCAGGGTCACCATGCACTAGACGGCAGTACAGGGTCATCATGCACTAGTCGGTAGTACCAGGGTCACCATGCACTAGTCGGCAGTACCAGGGTCACCATGCACTAGTAGGCAGTACCAGGGTCACCATACACTAGACGGCAATACTAGGGTCACCATGCACTAGTCGGCAGTACTAGGGTCACCATGCACTAGACGGCAGTACCAGGGTCACCATGAACTAGACGGCAGTACCAGGGTCACCATGAACTAGAGGGCAGTGCCAGGGTCACCATGCACTAGACGGCAGTACCAGGGTCACCATGCACTAGTCGGCAGTACCAGGGTCACCATGCATTAGTCAGCAGTACCAGGGTCACCATGCACTAGTCGGCAGTACCAGGGTCACCATGCACTAGTCGGCAGTACCAGGGTCACCATGAAATAGTCAGCAGTACTAGGGTCACCATGCACTAGTAGGCAGTACCAGGGTCACCATGCACTAGACGGCAATACTAGGGTCATCATGCACTAGTCGGCAGTGCTAGGGTCACCATGCACTAAACGG
This sequence comes from Homarus gammarus, assembly GCA_958450375.1. Classification (NCBI taxonomy): domain Eukaryota; kingdom Metazoa; phylum Arthropoda; class Malacostraca; order Decapoda; family Nephropidae; genus Homarus; species Homarus gammarus. Next base: position 153,515 of record CAUDMG010000117.1, on the reverse strand, counting down.
CAGTACCAGGGTCACCATGCACTAGACGGCAGTACCAGGGTCACCATGAACTAGAGGGCAGTGCCAGGGTCACCATGCACTAAACGGCAGTACTAGGGTCACCATGCACTAGTCGGCAGTACCAGGGTCACCATGCACTAGTCTGCAGTACTAAGGTCACCATGCACTAGTCGGCAGTACCAGGGTCACCATGCATTAGTCGGCAGTACCAGGGTCACCATGCACTAGTCGGCAGTACCAGGGTCACCATGCACTAGTCGGCAGTACCAGGGTCACCATGCACTAGAGGGCAGTACCAGGGTCACCATGCACTAGACGGCAGTACTAGGGTCACCATGCACTAGTCGGCAGTACCAGGGTCACCATGCACTAGAGGGCAGTACCAGGGTCACCATGCACTAGAGGGCAGTACTACGGTCACCATGCACTAGTCGGCAGTACCAGGGTCACCATGCACTAGTCGGCAGTACCAGGGTCACCATGCACTAGTCGGCAGTACCAGGGTCACCATGCACTAGTCGGCAGTACTAGGGTCACCATGAACTAGTCGGCAGTACCAGGGTCACCATGCACTAGTCGGCAGTACCAGGGTCACCATGCACTAGTCGGCAGTACCAGGGTCACCATGCACTACGGCAGTACCAGGGTCACCATGCACTACTCGGCAGTACTAGGGTCACCATGCACTAGTCGGCAGTACTAGGGTCACCATGCACTAGTCGGCAGTACCAGGGTCACCATGCACTAGTCAGGCAGTACCAGGGTCACCATGCACTAGACGGCAGTACCAGGGTCACCATGCACTAGTCGGCAGTACCAGGGTCACCATGCACTAGTCAGCAGTACCAGGGTCACCATGCACTAGTCGGCAGTACCAGGGTCACCATGCACTAGACGGCAGTACCAGGGTCACCATGCACTAGAGGGCAGTACTACGGTCACCATGCACTAGTCGGCAGTACCAGGGTCACCATGCACTAGTCGGCAGTACCAGGGTCACCATGCACTAGTCGGCAGTACCAGGGTCACCATGCACTAGTCGGCAGTACTAGGGTCACCATGCACTAGTCGGCAGTACCAGGGTCACCATGCACTAGTCGGCAGTACCAGGGTCACCATGCACTAGACGGCAGTACCAGGGTCACCATGCACTAGTCGGCAGTACCAGGGTCACCATGCACTAGTCGGCAGTACCAGGGTCACCATGCACTAGTCGGCAGTACCAGGGTCACCATGCACTAGTCAGCAGTACCAGGGTCACCATGCACTAGTACGGCAGTACCAGGGTCACCATGCACTAGACGGCAGTACTAGGGTCACCATGCACTAGTCGGCAGTACTAGGGTCACCATGCACTAGACGGCAGTACCAGGGTCACCATGCACTAGAGGGCAGTACCAGGGTCACCATGCACTAGACGGCAGTACTAGGGTCACCATGCACTAGTCGGCAGTACCAGGGTCACCATGCACTAGTCGGCAGTACTAGGTCACCATGCACTAGTCGGCAGTACCAGGGTCACCATGCACTAGTCGGCAGTACCAGGGTCACCATGCACTACTCGGCAGTACTAGGGTCACCATGCACTAGTCGGCAGTACTAGGGTCACCAAGCACTAGTCGGCAGTACCTGGGTCACCATGCACTAGTCAGCAGTACCAGGTCACCATGCACTAGTCGGCAGTACCAGGGTCACCATGCACTAGACGGCAGTACCAGGGTCACCATGCACTAGACGGCAGTACCAGGGTCACCATGCACTAGTCGGCAGTACCAGGGTCACCATGCACTAGTCGGCAGTACTAGGGTCACCATGCACTAGTCGGCAGTACCAGGGTCACCATGCACTAGTCGGCAGTACCAGGGTCACCATGCACTAGACGGCAGTACCAGGGTCACCATGCACTAGACGGCAGTACCAGGGTCACCATGCACTAGTCGGCAGTACCAGGGTCACCATGCACTAGAGGGCAGTACTAGGGTCACCATGCACTAGTCGGCAGTACCAGGGTCACCATGCACTAGTCGGCAGTACTAGGGTCACCATGCACTAGTCGGCAGTACCAGGGTCACCATGCACTAGTCGGCAGTACCAGGGTCACCATGCACTAGTCGGCAGTACCAGGGTCACCATGCACTAGTCGGCAGTACTAGGGTCACCATGCACTAGTCGGCAGTACTAGGGTCACCATGCACTAGTCGGCAGTACCAGGGTCACCATGCACTAGTCGGCAGTACCAGGTCACCATGCACTAGTCGGCAGTACCAGGGTCACCATGCACTAGTCGGCAGTACCAGGGTCACCATGCACTAGTCAGCAGTACCAGGGTCACCATGCACTAGTCGGCAGTACCAGGGTCACCATGCACTAGTCGGCAGTACCAGGGTCACCATGAACTAGTCAGCAGTATCAGGGTCACCATGCACTAGTAGGCAGTACCAGGGTCACCATGCACTAGACGGCAGTACTAGGGTCACCATGCACTAGTCGGCAGTACCAGGGTCACCATGCACTAGACGGCAGTACCAGGGTCACCATGCACTAGACGGCAGTACCAGGGTCACCATGCACTAGTCGGCAGTGCTAGGGTCACCATGCACTAAACGGCAGTACCAGGGTCACCATGAACTAGACGGCAGTACCAGGGTCACCATGAACTAGAGGGCAGTGCCAGGGTCACCATGCACTAAACGGCAGTACTAGGGTCACCATGTACTAGTCGGCAGTACCAGGGTCACCATGCACTAGTCGGCAGTACTAGGGTCACCATGCACTAGTCGGCAGTACCAGGGTCACCATGCATTAGTCGGCAGTACCAGGGTCACCATGCACTAGTCGGCAGTACCAGGGTCACCATGCACTAGTCGGCAGTACTAGGGTCACCATGCACTAGTCGGCAGTACTAGGGTCACCATGCACTAGTCGGCAGTACCAGGGTCACCATGCACTAGACGGCAGTACCAGGGTCACCATGCACTAGAGGGCAGTGCCAGGGTCAACATGCACTAAACAGCAGTACTAGGGTCACCATGCACTAGACGGCAGTACCAGGGTCACCATGCACTAGTCGGCAGTACCAGGGTCACCATGCACTAGAGGGCAGTACCAGGGTCACCATGCACTAGAGGGCAGTACTACGGTCACCATGCACTAGTCGGCAGTACCAGGGTCACCATGCACTAGAGGGCAGTACTAGGGTCACCATGCACTAGTCGGCAGTACCAGGGTCACCATGCACTAGTCGGCAGTACTAGGGTCACCATGCACTAGTCGGCAGTACCAGGGTCACCATGCATTAGTCGGCAGTACCAGGGTCACCATGCACTAGTCGGCAGTACCAGGGTCACCATGCACTACTCGGCAGTACTAGGGTCACCGTGCACTAGTCGGCAGTACTAGGGTCACCAAGCACTAGTCGGCAGTACCAGGGTCACCATGCACTAGTCAGCAGTACCAGGTCACCATGCACTAGACGGCAGTACCAGGGTCACCATGCACTAGTCGGCAGTACCAGGGTCACCATGCATTAGTCAGCAGTACCAGGGTCACCATGCACTAGTCGGCAGTACCAGGGTCACCATGCACTAGTCGGCAGTACCAGGGTCACCATGAACTAGTCAGCAGTACCAGGGTCACCATGCACTAGTAGGCAGTACCAGGGTCACCATGCACTAGACGGCAATACTAGGGTCATCATGCACTAGTCGGCAGTGCTAGGGTCACCATGCACTAAACGGCAGTACCAGGGTCACCATGAACTAGACGGCAGTACCAGGGTCACCATGAACTAGAGGGCAGTGCCAGGGTCACCATGCACTAAACGGCAGTACTAGGGTCACCATGCACTAGTCGGCAGTACCAGGGTCACCATGCACTAGTCGGCAGTACCAGGGTCACCATGCACTAGTCGGCAGTACCAGGGTCACCATGCACTAGTCGGCAGTACCAGGGTCACCATAAATAGTCAGCAGTACAAGGGTCACCATGCACTAGTAGGCAGTACCAGGGTCACCATGCACTAGACGGCAATACTAGGGTCACCATGCACTAGTCGGCAGTACTAGGGTCACCATGCACTAGACGGCAGTACCAGGGTCACCATGCACTAGACGGCAGTACCAGGGTCACCATGCACTAGACGGCAGTACCAGGGTCACCATGCACTAGACGGCAGTACTAGGGTCACCATGCACTAGTCGGCAGTACCAGGGTCACCATGCACTAGTCGGCAGTACTAGGGTCACCATGCACTAGTCGGCAGTACCAGGGTCACCATGCACTAGTCGGCAGTACCAGGGTCACCATGCACTAGTCGGCAGTACCAGGGTCACCATGCACTAGTCGGCAGTACTAGGGTCACCATGCACTAGTCGGCAGTACTAGGGTCACCATGCACTAGTCGGCAGTACCAGGGTCACCATGCACTAGACGGCAGTACCAGGGTCACCATGCACTAGTCGGCAGTACCAGGGTCACCATGCACTAGACGGCAGTACCAGGGTCACCATGCACTAGACGGCAGTACCAGGGTCACCATGCACTAGACGGCAGTACCAGGGTCACCATGCACTAGACGGCAGTACCAGGGTCACCATGCACTAGTCGGCAGTACCAGGGTCACCATGCACTAGTCGGCAGTACCAGGGTCACCATGCACTAGTCGGCAGTACCAGGGTCACCATGCACTAGTCGGCAGTACCAGGGTCACCATGCACTAGTCGGCAGTACCAGGGTCACCATGCACTAGTCGGCAGTACAGGGTCACCATGCACTAGTCGGCAGTACCAGGGTCACCATGCACTAGACGGCAGTACTAGGGTCACCATGCACTAGTCGGCAGTACCAGGGTCACCATGCACTAGTCGGCAGTACCAGGGTCACCATGCACTAGACGGCAGTACCAGGGTCACCATGCACTAGTCGGCAGTACCAGGGTCACCATGCACTAGTCGGCAGTACCAGGGTCACCATGCACTAGTCGGCAGTACCAGGGTCACCATGCACTAGTCGGCAGTACCAGGGTCACCATGCACTAGTCGGCAGTACCAGGGTCACCATGCACTAGTCGGCAGTACCAGGGTCACCATGCACTAGTCGGCAGTACCAGGGTCACCATGCACTAGTCGGCAGTACCAGGGTCACCATGCACTAGTCAGCAGTACCAGGGTCACCATGCACTAGTCGGCAGTACCAGGGTCACCATGCACTAGTCGGCAGTACCAGGGTCACCATGCACTAGTCGGCAGTACCAGGGTCACCATGCACTAGTCGGCAGTACCAGGGTCACCATGCACTAGACGGCAGTACCAGGGTCACCATGCACTAGACGGCAGTACTAGGGTCACCATGCACTAGTCGGCAGTACCAGGGTCACCATGCACTAGTCGGCAGTACCAGGGTCACCATGCACTAGTCGGCAGTACCAGGGTCACCATGCACTAGTCGGCAGTACTAGGGTCACCATGCACTAGTCGGCAGTACCAGGGTCACCATGCACTAGTCGGCAGTACCAGGGTCACCATGCACTAGACGGCAGTACCAGGGTCACCATGCACTAGTCGGCAGTACCAGGGTCACCATGCACTAGTCGGCAGTACCAGGGTCACCATGCACTAGTCGGCAGTACCAGGGTCACCATGCACTAGTCGGCAGTACCAGGGTCACCATGCACTAGTAGGCAGTACCAGGGTCACCATGCACTAGACGGCAGTACTAGGGTCACCATGCACTAGTCGGCAGTACCAGGGTCACCATGCACTAGACGGCAGTACCAGGGTCACCATGCACTAGTCGGCAGTACCAGGGTCACCATGCACTAGACGGCAGTACTAGGGTCACCATGCACTAGTCGGCAGTACCAGGGTCACCATGCACTAGTCGGCAGTACCAGGGTCACCATGCACTAGTCGGCAGTACCAGGGTCACCATGCACTAGTCGGCAGTACCAGGGTCACCATGCACTAGTCGGCAGTACCAGGGTCACCATGCACTAGTCGGCAGTACTAGGGTCACCATGCACTAGTCGGCAGTACCAGGGTCACCATGCACTAGTCGGCAGTACCAGGGTCACCATGCACTAGACGGCAGTACCAGGGTCACCATGCACTAGACGGCAGTACCAGGGTCACCATGCACTAGACGGCAGTACCAGGGTCACCATGCACTAGTCGGCAGTACCAGGGTCACCATGCACTAGACGGCAGTACTAGGGTCACCATGCACTAGTCGGCAGTACCAGGGTCACCATGCACTAGTCGGCAGTACCAGGGTCACCATGCACTAGACGGCAGTACCAGGGTCACCATGCACTAGACGGCAGTACTAGGGTCACCATGCACTAGTCGGCAGTACCAGGGTCACCATGCACTAGACGGCAGTACTAGGGTCACCATGCACTAGTCGGCAGTACCAGGGTCACCATGCACTAGTCGGCAGTACTAGGGTCACCATGCACTAGTCGGCAGTACCAGGGTCACCATGCACTAGTCGGCAGTACCAGGGTCACCATGCACTAGTCGGCAGTACCAGGGTCACCATGCACTAGTCGGCAGTACCAGGGTCACCATGCACTAGTCGGCAGTACTAGGGTCACCATGCACTAGTCGGCAGTACCAGGGTCACCATGCACTAGTCAGCAGTACCAGGTCACCATGCACTAGACGGCAGTACCAGGGTCACCATGCACTAGTCGGCAGTACCAGGGTCACCATGCACTAGTCAGCAGTACCAGGGTCACCATGCACTAGTCGGCAGTACCAGGGTCACCATGCACTAGTCGGCAGTACCAGGGTCACCATGCACTAGTCGGCAGTACCAGGGTCACCATGCACTAGTCGGCAGTACCAGGGTCACCATGCACTAGACGGCAGTACTAGGGTCACCATGCACTAGTCGGCAGTACTAGGGTCACCATGCACTAGACGGCAGTACCAGGGTCACCATGCACTAGACGGCAGTACTAGGGTCACCATGCACTAGTCGGCAGTACCAGGGTCACCATGCACTAGTCGGCAGTACCAGGGTCACCATGCACTAGTCGGCAGTACCAGGGTCACCATGCACTAGAGGGCAGTACCAGGGTCACCATGCACTAGTCGGCAGTACCAGGGTCACCATGCACTAGTCGGCAGTACCAGGGTCACCATGCACTAGTCGGCAGTACCAGGGTCACCATGCACTAGTCGGCAGTACCAGGGTCACCATGCACTAGTCGGCAGTACCAGGGTCACCATGCACTAGTCGGCAGTACCAGGGTCACCATGCACTAGTCGGCAGTACCAGGGTCACCATGCACTAGTCGGCAGTACAGGGTCACCATGCACTAGTCGGCAGTACCAGGGTCACCATGCACTAGTGGACAGTACTAGGGTCACCATGCACTAGTCGGCAGTACCAGGGTCACCATGCACTAGTCGGCAGTACAGGGTCACCATGCACTAGTCGGCAGTACCAGGGTCACCATGCACTAGTCGGCAGTACCAGGGTCACCATGCACTAGACGGCAGTACCAGGGTCACCATGCACTAGTCGGCAGTACCAGGGTCACCATGCATTAGTCAGCAGTACCAGGGTCACCATGCACTAGTCGGCAGTACCAGGGTCACCATGCACTAGTCGGCAGTACCAGGGTCACCATAAACTAGTCAGCAGTACCAGGGTCACCATGCACTAGTAGGCAGTACCAGGGTCACCATGCACTAGACGGCAATACTAGGGTCATCATGCACTAGTCGGCAGTGCTAGGGTCACCATGCACTAAACGGCAGTACCAGGGTCACCATGAACTAGACGGCAGTACCAGGGTCACCATGAACTAGAGGGCAGTGCCAGGGTCACCATGCACTAAACGGCAGTACTAGGGTCACCATGCACTAGTCGGCAGTACCAGGGTCACCATGCACTAGTCTGCAGTACTAAGGTCACCATGCACTAGTCGGCAGTACCAGGGTCACCATGCATTAGTCGGCAGTACCAGGGTCACCATGCACTAGTCGGCAGTACCAGGGTCACCATGCACTACTCGGCAGTACTAGGGTCACCATGCACTAGTCGGCAGTACTAGGGTCACCAAGCACTAGTCGGCAGTACCTGGGTCACCATGCACTAGTCAGCAGTACCAGGTCACCATGCACTAGACGGCAGTACCAGGGTCACCATGCACTAGTCGGCAGTACCAGGGTCACCATGCACTAGTCGGCAGTACCAGGGTCACCATGCATTAGTCGGTAGTACCAGGGTCACCATGCACTAGTCGGCAGTACCAGGTCACCATGCACTAGGCGGCTGTACCAGGGTCACCATGCACTAGTCGGCAGTACCAGGGTCACCATGCATTAGTCAGCAGTACTAGGGTCACCATGCACTAGTCGGCAGTACCAGGGTCACCATGCACTAGTCGGCAGTACCAGGGTCACCATGCACTAGACGGCAGTACCAGGGTCACCATGCACTAGTCGGCAGTACCAGGGTCACCATGCACTAGTCGGCAGTACCAGGGTCACCATGCACTAGTCGGCAGTACTAGGGTCACCATGCACTAGTCGGCAGTACTAGGGTCACATGCACTAGTCGGCAGTACCAGGGTCACCATGCACTAGTCGGCAGTACCAGGGTCACCATGCACTAGACGGCAGTACCAGGGTCACCATGCACTAGTCGGCAGTACCAGGGTCACCATGCACTAGTCGGCAGTACCAGGGTCACCATGCACTAGTCGGCAGTACCAGGGTCACCATGCACTAGTCGGCAGTACCAGGGTCACCATGCACTAGTCGGCAGTACCAGGGTCACCATGAACTAGACGGCAGTACCAGGGTCACCATGCACTAGTCGGCAGTACCAGGGTCACCATGCACTAGACGGCAGTACTAGGGTCACCATGCACTAGTCGGCAGTACCAGGGTCACCATGCACTAGTCTGCAGTACTAGGGTCACCATGCACTAGTCGGCAGTACCAGGGTCACCATGCACTAGTCGGCAGTACCAGGGTCACCATGCACTAGTCGGCAGTACCAGGGTCACCATGCACTAGTCGGCAGTACTAGGGTCACCAAGCACTAGACGGCAGTTCCAGGGTCATCATGCACTAGTCAGCAGTACCAGGGTCACCATGCACTAGTCGGCAGTACCAGGGTCACCATGTATTATTCGGTGGTACCAGGGTCACCATGCACTAGTCGGCAGTACCAGGTCACCATGCACTAGACGGCAGTACCAGGGTCACCATGCACTAGACGGCAGTACCAGGGTCACCATGCACTAGAGGGCAGTGCCAGGGTCACCATGCACTAAACAGCAGTACTAGGGTCACCATGCACTAGATGGCAGTACCAGGGTCACCATGCACTAGTCGGCAGTACCAGGGTCACCATGCACTAAACGGCAGTACCAGGGTCACCATGCACTAGATAACAGTGCCAAGGTCAACATGCACTAAACAGCAGTACTAGGGTCACCATGTACTAGATGGCAGTACCAGGGTCACCATGCACTAGTCGGCAGTACCAGGGTCACCATGCACTAGAGGGCAGTACCAGGGTCACCATGCACTAGAGGGCAGTACTACGGTCACCATGCACTAGTCGGCAGTACCAGGGTCACCATGCACTAGAGGACAGTACTAGGGTCACCATGCACTAGTCGGCAGTACCAGGGTCACCATGCACTCGTCGGCAGCACCAGGGTCACCATGCACTAGAGGGCAGTGCTAGGGTCACCATGCCGAGCTGTCTGGAAGTCTTGTTGTGTGAAGTTGATAAGTGAAACAGAAGATGTTGTAAACAAGGGCCACGTCTGGTACAGGCAGTGTTGTGGTCCCTCGGAGGTGTGAGCACAGCAAGCAGAAGCTCCTCTCGTTCACAACGTCTGACGTGAACCATTTATCTTGGCGACGCTCTTAATGTCTCACACCAATGTTTGCTTACACAGGTTTTTTTCTGAGCTAAATAATGAACTTTGAAGAGACTGGCAGGTGACCTCACTTGTCGGGACACCGTCAGGGTTAAGTCACCACCTTCATACATTGTGTTTCTTAGTAACTATTTTTTAAAATGTTATGATTATAATTTAACTCCCATATAAATTTATGACATAGAAAATATTGACTTGTAATCTTTATGAAGCATTTACTGCATGAAGGATCCCCGTGGTGGTGATGCCACACACGGGCGGGAGATGTGGTGAGTCACACTTTATAGTGGGGTTTTCCCCTACAGTCGTCTCCAGGTATTAAGAGGAGCAAGAAGAAGAAGCTACTCTATGTACTGGAGTTGACCTTTAAGCTTGAGCTATACCGCCAGCGTCAAGCTTAACCATAACCCTCACATCTATACTTTATACCCGCAGGCATATTCTCTTACTGCTTCATACTGATTATAAATATAGCTGCACAGTACACAAGCTTGACAGCACAGGTAGTGGAGGTGAACCTTATGGAAGGATACGAGGAGGCGAGTTGAAAATACCGGGGTAGTATTAATGGTGCTCGTGAGTCCTTGTGGCTGTCTCTGGGTGGTTGTCTCAAGGCCACTACCGGCAGCCGCGTTCACTCTGTTTTTACCCACTATTGTAGCTTCTGGGTGTACTTGTTTTTACCATACCTCTTTCCACCAGTCAAACCTCATAATGTTAACAAACAACAGTAAAACTAACCCCATTAGGCAGACACTCAAACCTTCAGTCACACCCCCAACCCTGTTATTACAGTTAGGTAAGTAATATCGGGGTCATCTATACTATCTTCACTTTCATTTTCAACCTTTATCTACGTCTTCAACTCTTAACTCCTCCCACAACCATGAAGTAGGAACTTGTGCCTTCGTCTGGTCTGGTCACTCCTCCTCCCGTCCAACATAGCAGTGTGCGTCTCGGGAGTTCTCACGTACTGCACATGCCCTCCTGCCAAGCTCATCTCGCACACCCTCACTTTTTAACTAACTACTGAAGTGCCTTTTACAGTGAACAGTGACTAGCTAACAGAAATTATCCTTCTTGACGATATCCTTGTACACAATATATCCTGGTTATACTCTCTTCACAGATTGGCTAAGTGCCCTCCGTCCCTGGTGATAGAAAAATATTAAAAATTTCCTTCCCTTACACAACAGTATACATCTCTCTCTCTCTCTCTGCCCCTTTCCTGTATATCCCATTTTCTGCTGCATACAGTTGTACAGTTATTCCATTTATATCTGGTACAGTGTTTTGTGAGGTGTGGCGCCACTATTTGTTTACATCATAGTAAACCTAACAGAGTGGACAGAACTACCCTCGCTTTAGTGACCAGACCAAGGATACTAAATAAGTAGCTCCCCTTCCCTCTATCTGTGTGTGCCAGTCTATTGACATGACCTGGCTCAGTCTATTGACATGACCTGGCTCAGTCTATTGTCATGACCTGGCTCAGTCTATTGTCATGACCTGGCTCAGTCTATTGTCATGACCTGGCTCAGTCTATTGTCATAACCTGGCTCAGTCTATTGTCATAACCTGGCTCAGTCTATTGACATGACCTGGCTCAGTCTATTGTCATGACCTGGCTCAGTCTATTGTCATGACCTGGCTCAGTCTATTGTCATGACCTGGCTCAGTCTATTGTCATGACCTGGCTCAGTCTATTGTCATGACCTGGCTCAGTCTATTGTCATGACCTGGCTCAGTCTATTGTCATAACCTGGCTCAGTCTATTGTCATAACCTGGCTCAGTCTATTGCACACAGTCCATACCCGAGTGAGTACTTGATATTCTTATGACAGGTGTGATATTATGAGAACACAAGAGGCGTGGTTGAGGCTAGTGTTAGGTTTGTTACGACCCCTGGGCCTCTTAAGGGTGAAACAATATCACAAATTACACTTTGTACTATAGGTCCATGAATAGATCCCACCAAATTATCACCTCATTACTATGGGGTATATTGAAATACATACAGTAGTTTTAATAACAATATATTAACAAATAATCAATAAAATAAATATATCAGTATGTACAAAAATAAACAAATACAAGTTAAATCTGATCAAATAAATGACTCAACCGAGTGATAAAATAATGAACACAAAAGTAGACTTATTTAGTCTAGAAACTACGATGAACAACGTGGTCTACCCACCACACGAAACCTCATAAAAAACTAAGTTATTTTCCGTGGAACTCCAAAATATGATTAACAATAATCTTTCACAAATAATACTTTACTTGGTGTTATAAAAGTCGAGCAAGGTTTACACGTTATACCACTAGAAACATACTGTACAATAAGAAAGGAGATACTCTGTACTTAACACTGCCGGGCCCATACTAAAGTAAACAAAGCGAGCGGACGAGGCAGAAATGACGTCACAAACAAAAGACGTTCACGTTGCGAGTCCACAACCAACGATGGAACGCTCACTCGTAACAGGTTAGTACGTGGGAGAGAGTGTGAGGGAGTGGAAATGTTTGGGGGGGGGGAGGGAGGTATGTTAACTTGTCAGGTTTATAAGAACCTGACAACTCGTACCAACTGTGAAGAAAACTTTTGTCAAAATAACAGAATTTTATAAGTTAATATTGTCGTAGGTAGTAGGCAGCTACCAAACAGGGAGGTACTGGGAAGATATTGGAAGCATAACGTGTTGTCTAATGGCAGACCCTGCTGCCATATGTGACCAAGTCCCAGGTTGCTAATCTGACTTTCTGCCTCATTTACACACAAACGCAGGGTCTCAACTGTGTCTCTTACTTTTGACAACACAACAGACATATATTGTTCCTCACTATTGTTTTATTATTATTATTATTATTATTATTATTATTAATATTATTATTATTATTACATTTTGGCCCCAGAGGCTCCGATGTGGGTCAGTGACCTGCGCCCTGTACGCAGGGTGAACTTACAAAACATGAGGTCAGGTCAAAAACATGACATCCATTAATCCACATACCAACCACCCAGCAAACATAAGAAGAGATTATAAGAACGGGCGACATAACTAGTCATGTCACGTCAAGTAAAAAATATGAGACCCACTAATCATCTCTCAAACATCCACCTTACATGCTTTGAAAGCATTTTTAACCTTTGGCCACTGACAAATAAATGTGTGTAACATATTATCAGTTTTGTACTGACCATTACTAAGGTTTAAAGAATTAATTTCTCTAATCAAACTTGCTTCAACCGGAAGTCTTCTGTGACACATGATGATTTATACACTTCTAAACTGTTTTCCCAATCTATGGGATGATTATTGTTCCTTATATGAACGAAAAGTGCACTGCTTTCAGATGCCGTTCTAACATTGTACTTGTGCTTCAGCTTCAGCTTCTGTTGCCGTAAAGTCGCGGTTGTTCAGCTCAGGAGGGACAACTTCTACCTCTGGGTCTCGCGGTCACCTTTGTCCTTGTTCACCTTTCCCCTTCGTTGCTCTGGATCCATTTCCACAACCTCTTGTCCCTTTATTGATATTCATTTGCAGCTCCGGTTAGGTCTCAAAGTTTGTTCTGTGAACCACTGCTCACCGCCTGTATTTGGTGGTGCAGCTCGCTGCTTGTATCTATGTTTGATGATAGCAGGTCACTGTTGGTTGCTCGTGGTGTTACAAGTGGCACTTCACTGCTGGCTGCTTATGGTGTTACAAGTGGCAGGTCACTGCCGATTGCTTATGATGTTACACGTGGATCACCACAGGTTGCTTACGGTGTTAAAAGTGATCACTGCCGGTTGTTTACAATGTCACAAGTGGCATGTCACTGCCGGTTGCTTTGGTGTTACAAGTGTCATGTCACTACCGGTTGCTTACGGTGTCACAAGTGGCATTTCGCTGCCGGTTGCTTACGGTGTTACAAGTGGCATTTCACTGCCGGTTGTTTACGGTGTTACAAGTGGCATTTAATCACGCTTACTGTGTACTTCGTCCAGCTGGTTATTTGTTACCTTAAAACCGGTGGTAATGAATCAATTTTCCTTTCCTTCATAATCTCAGTAGAGGGCGGCAGCTCTGCCTGTAAGAAAAGGAACACTCGCAACCTGATCATATGACAGTGTCCCGACCAGTGCTGCTGCAAGTATGTTTCCAATTTAAGGGTACAAGTATGCAATACCAAAGGAGGACATGAAATTCAGATATCATTCGACGATTTCCTTATTTTACGTAAGGTTAGTAACATATTAATTCGTTGCTGATGCAGTAGAAAAGGCGATGAGGTTGACAGGTCAATGGATATGGTCATTCTGGTACCATGGTGTAGTGAAAGCAGAAGGATTGTACACTGATTAGTACTTCTGAGGTTTTCGTCTGGCAACCACTATGTAAGGCTCCTTATATCATCGGCGAATATCGTCTCACATTTGGTCTAATTGTATTTGTTATGATGAATTAGTTTATTTACTTCCTTTGGATAAGTGTTCCATGCACCAGTTCGTGCCGAAACATACAGAAAACGGAAACTGGTATCGTTCAAGAAAATCTACTTAATATTTCGTAATACACACCTGTATTTACGAACTTGGATCACGGTTATGTCACACTGTAACAAATTAACTCCGACTAAATTGTCTGTGTATTGAACCCCATAGTACAAACTTCTTTTAGGGTTATTGTTCACTAACATCTTTGGTGTTGCTTGTGAATTAAGAGGCTCTGATTCATGTAGTCATCTGTCTGTCTTGGTAATTGGTGTATTTACTGTCGTTATTACACACTCAATCAACATAACTAATATCTTTTATGTGGGTTACATGTATGTGCAAGTAAACTGATGTTCAACTAGAGGTTCTCTGCAATACCGCTATATATGGTGAAATCCTATGCATACCACACGGGTGCACGGAGATTATTTAATGCTTGTGAGAGTCAACGTCTAACATATTCTCAACAACTGACATCTCCAGGTTATGCCTCCTCGTCCCCATTTCCAAGAAGATTGGCTAGTGAAGGACGTTTTGCTGTTGACTAGCTTGAGTACCAGGAACTCCGACCAAGGCATATCGTCAGGTTTGCCATAAATACTTAAGTGCCGAGACATCATCGTTGAAACGCCACCGCACCTCAAGACAGCATAGGGTAAGGAGGAACTCCTCAAAGCTAGCACCTCTGCTTCGGGTGGCACGTTTGCTCATTGTGGTCAGCCTGGCGGCGGTGCCTTTGATCAACCTGACACGTCTTCACCCTGCCGGGGCCACACTGAGCGTCGCGGCGAAGGCAACTGTCCTATTCGCAGCGTTTTTGGCAGAGCATGATGCCATTCAGGTGATTTAGTGTTTGTTTCCTCTTGTGTTGTAGCCCAAAATGTAATGGCACTGCTCAATAAGTGGTCGTGTTAATCTGTCCCAAGTAAGGGTGGCAGAAACCTCAATCATTTAGCAGCATGTGATCTCACAATCTTCACTTGCAAGTATAGCCAAATAAATTTAATATTTCTTTTAGCTTATGTGACCACCTTGACGACCTCAATAAGCGAATGTTCCCGATTCCAAGACAGCCGCTCAAACGGCAACGAAACGGACCAAATGCAAGGTCGTCGTGCAAGCTTTAGGGCAGGGGTTCTCAACCAGGGGGAATTTCCCCCCTCAGGTTTTCAGGGGGGGGGAAACTGATACTAATATGGAAAAAATAAAGGATTTTCAGTATTATATGCATATTATTTGGAATGCACTTTTTGAGGCAGACAATCTTGGAAAGGAGGGGGAATGACATTCTGACATATGGTGAAAGGGGTGAATGGGGCAAGCAAGGTTGAGAACCACTGCTTTAGGGGAATGTGCAACTCAAAACTTGGTTAGGAAACTACAAATAAATTTAGTGTAATTATTGACGAAAGTACCGACTGCTCAGTAAGTAAATCACGTGCAATGATAGTGAAGTATTTTGATCTGGAGAGATAATGACAAAATCTCGATGCTGGATTTGATTGGAGTATTTGAAGGTAATCAGGGTTCGATTGGTAAAAATATATAACATGCTGTTTCAGTGCCTCACTACACATGATATACCATTGAACAACTTCATTGGGTCTGCTGCAGATGGGGCGTTAAACATTACGGGCTAATATAACTGTGTAACTAGCAGAATGAAAGTTCAAATGCTTGGCATTACCATATTTAAACGTGTTGCACATAGTATGCATCTCTGTGCCAGCGAAGCAGCAAAGACCTGGCCACGTACTCGTGAAGATGTGTTGAGAAATGTGTACATTTACCTTCCCATAGAGCCAAAGGGAAGTGTGAGTTTTGGAATTCCAGGGTTTTGTCAACTCAAACCACAAATATTTCATGCCTATGCCACGAGGTGATTGTCACTCCATGAAGCTGTTGCAAGAATACTCCACCAGTGGCAACCCCCTCAAACTGTATTTCCACATCAGGGTAATTGAGGAGAGATTTGTGTTCTGCTACTTGAATTTTGAATTACATATTGTCGCAACTCAACACAATAAACTTGATTTTGTAGAGTAAAGCCCCAACTTTACATTTAATCCGTAAACCATATGCCAACTGCATCCTTTTGCCATTTACATAGTGTGTCAAACTCCAAATGTATGGTATTGATCCAACCGATGATTCCCTATATGTACCAGTTGTTACGAACCCCTCCACCAATTGTCCTGATCTACCTACCCAGCACCACGAGCAACGCCATCTAGGGACGAGACACGAGTATGACTAGTCTTAGTTACCACTCCGGGGTTTCCCTTCTCCATATCCTGGTTGTTGCGTCACCTCCTACAAGTCTTCTTCGTCAGCTCCAGTTCGATGAGAGCTCAGTTCACTCTGGGAAGTGACCACAGGATCACCTATCCTGGAAACCTACGGCACAGTGACTACCTACCGTCTTCTACAATACTCTGCCTTACTCCTCAACCATCTCAGCTCCGCACTTAAGTATTTGTAATCTTGTATTGCCTCCCCCACGTCCACTTGCTTCAAATTATCGTATGTTGTATTAATATGTATATACTGTTAATGTTTAGGTTAAGTATGGTTAAGGGTCAATTATAGATAGCTGAATGTTTTGTTAAGGAATTTATGGTACTTTATTATACACAACAAAAACTCTCAGTCTTTGTCTACCCTTTTATAGTCCGATTGTCTTTTTTTTTTGTTGTTGTTGCCTGTTGGGATCTGGGTAGACGTTTAACTATATTATAAATCCCCAACTCGTAACACAGTCAATCAGATATATTCCGGATCGCAATTACATGCCACCTTCCAAAGGCTAGAACATTATAAGATAAGCATGAACACTGACGAAGAAGTGGTTCAGAGATTTCTAGTAGTAGTAGTGTGGAGGGAAATAAAGAAAAGATTCGAACTAAAGAGTAAGTTGTGGAGACTGGCGGTATATTTACACCCCAAAAGAGTCAGCAATTTAATAAACCTGTTATTAGTGTTTTAAATGAAGAGGGAGATGCAAAATATAATTGTTTTGGACATTATCAATGGAAGTGTTGTCACTTCTGACGTCCACTGTTGATGCAAAGCGTCCTTTTCTAAGGTGAATTTAATTAAGGAAACAGAGAAATAGTCTTCGTTTCTAAACTGTAAATCCTCAATAACCTTTGAGCGAATGTCGTAATTTAATATTATTGTGGATAGAACCTATTGTTACCGCGTGTTCATTGTAATCGGCTGTGGTGTTCCCATTATGTGATGGTTGTTACCAGTCCCTTTCTTCTAATAAGCTTGAAGTCTTATGTTAAACGGTGATATTTTGTTTCCTAAGAGTTGTTGTTAGGTAATAGGTAGTAGGCAGCTATACTCTGGAACGGGGTGGTAATCTCGATAATATGTACCTAGATTTTGCCAAAGCTTTCGACAATGTACCCCACGAAAGGCTAAAATTCAAACTGGAAGGGTTCGGAATTCGGGAAATGTCCTAGAGTGGATAGAAGACTTTCTACAAGACAGCAAGCAGAGTGTGGTGATTAATGACACGAAATCATCGTCCGTACCTGTCACAAGTGGGGTACCACAGTGCAGTGTAATGGGCTCGCTGTTGTTTGTTTGTTTCATAAATGATATGCCTGACGTTGTACACTCCTCCATACAAATGTTTGCCGATGACGCCAAGTTATTTCGGGAAATCAAGAAACCAAGCAGACTGTGAAGAGCTGCAGAAGGACCTCTGGGGGCTCCAGGAATAGTCGAAGAAATGGCTACTGAGATTCAATGTCACGAAGTGTAAGAGGATGCACCTGGGCGTACCAAGGGTGAGGAGGCGTATTATGTGTCCCCACGGGATGAAGAATCTGCACTATTTAAAACAATGTGAGAAGGACCTAGGTGTGTATGTTGACAATGAGCTGAATTTCTCGGGCCATTGCGAGACGAAGGTAAATCAGGCAAAAAATTATTAGGTCTTATAAGAAGGTCGTTACGATCGTTACGCCAGCACTTACGCCAGTAGCGATGACACTCCCGGTGGTAAAGAGTCCAGGTGGCCACGCCGCCGTAAACACCGCTCACCCCCTAATCTTTGTTCGGGTAAGGCAGCAAAAACGTCAGCACTGACACTAGTGCTGACGCCAGCGGTGAAAACACTCCCGGCGATGCCAGCACTTACGCCAGTGGCGATGACACTCCCGGCGGTAACCACCGCCCCCCCCCCCTCCCCAGCTGCCATATCTGTCGAGGTAACAGGTCGCGTGGTGTTGGGGGGGGGGGGGGCATCACTCCTCGAGAGGGCGATCTGTGTCATGAGATCTATGACACCCTCTCAGCGCTCACGCCAGTGATGATAACACTCCTGGTGGTAAACACCGGCCCTTCCCCCCCTCCAGTCGCTACATCTGGTGTGGTAACAGGCCGCGTACAGTGGCCTCTGGTGTGGATGCACAAGTACCCACACCGGAGATAACACTTGTCCCCCAATCTCCAACATTCACAGACGAGATAACAGTGGCCTCTGGTGTGGATGCACAAGTACCCACACCGGAGATAACACTTGTCCCCCAATCTCCAACATTCACAGACGAGACAACAGTGACCTCTGGTGTGGATGCACACGTACCCACACCGGAGATGATACCTGTCTCTCGGACTCCAAGCGATCTATCAGGAAAAGACCTGAATCTAAGCATCTACGTACCAGACCACATAAACGAGGACTGTACACGTGATGAAGTCGCTAAAGGAGTAATGGAGTACAAGAAGAAATGGAAGTACGACCACTCCAGTTCCGAGGAGTACATCCACGAAGCAATTAAACAAAAACGGGTCGATTTAACAGACTGCATCCACAAGTCATCCGTTGGGACGATAAAAAAAATTGAGGAATGGACGCACAGTGAACAAACCACGAATCCGAGATATCCCCCAAAACCAAATACAAGATACAATGAGCTCGCTTCGTAAGGCAGTGAAAATAATGCAACATAACGTCCTCCACTGGAGAACTAATAAATTTAGTATGTCCAGCCAATACAACCAAGTTGACGCAGATATCATACTCATAAACTCACACGGCCAAAAGGCGGCTGAGGAACTGAAAAAATTTGGTTACAGGTTCTGTATGTATATTATGTATACTGGATTATATATCATGTATGTATATTATGTATGTGCTCCATCTATGTATTATTTATTCAGCCTAGCTAGCAGCGTGTGGCAATGTTATTACCATATCCCACATGCTTAATTAATGTGCCTGGCGACGTATGGAAGCTGCTAATGTATCACTTGCCATACGTCGCCTATAGCAGTTGACCGGGAGCCTAGTCAAGAGAGAGTGCTGCTCTCCTTTGTGTACATACTCTTATCCAGTAAACCGAACCTACAAAACTATACAGGTGTTTGTGTTCTCTCCTGTATATAGAACTTATTATTCAGAACCTAACATGGCGCAGTGATCCGATCTTACTGGATAATTACGAGTGATAGTGCAAAGTTTGTAGAAAGCCGGCTATGGACTCTATGGACTCTCGCTTGGGTCAACTCCCGCGCCATCTCTCCTGGAAGAATTTCAGCAACTTTGAGCAGTGTCAGTGACAGTGATTTTCTGTGAAGTGTTTAGTGCATTGTGTGTTTCGTGCCATTCATGTGTGACCTTGTTCTAAAGGATTCCCAAGGTATACGGCACGTTCTGGGCATTTGTAAGGAGTAGAGTTCAGTGCACCCGTCTCTGACCGCGTCCTGAGGGTAACTAGACTGACTGGGAGTCGCCGCGCCTCTCCCTCCACCCCCCTCACAGCGCCGCCTCCACCCCCCCCCTCACAGCTGGGGCGAGACGCTTTTCCTTATATATATTTTATATATATAACCTACTTATCTGTGTATTTAATTAATTTTTTGTCTGAAATCTTGTTGATACGACGGGCTGACCGGTCAACACTGATTTAAGACATAGTACACAGAGGAAGTAGTTATGTCTCACGCCTTACGTAGCCGTGGACCCAGCGTCTGGATGACTCAGACGGGTGATAGCCCCGCAGAGATGGATGACCAGGCCGGCCACGACGCTCCAGCCCCCACATCGCGCAGTCCCTCACCTCAATATTCAGCGTTGTCTCCAGAGATAATTGCTTTACTGAAGTTTATGAGAGATGAGAAACGCGAGGATGAAGCCCACAGACGTTTGGCGGATGAGCACAGAAGGCAAGCAGAGGCAGAACGAGACCACCAACGGAGATTGGAAGACAGTGAACGGTTTGAAGCCTTGATATCTCGCCTCACTGTTAACCAAGCCCATGGCTCTAACACTGCCTCGGTACTGACTGGTTCAGATACCTCATCCATGCTTCCTTCACACCCCCCAGCCCCACCTAAAGCAGCAGCTCAAACACCGCCCATCTTGAAGCCTGATGTGAATTTCCAGACTTTTCGTGAATGGCGGCGACGGTGGACTGATTATTCTACAATGGTGGATCTCCAGAGTTTGTCACAGCCTAAACAACTCATCCAGCTGCGTATGTGCCTGTCCTTGGAAATTCAGCGTGTCTTGGAACATACGTTGCAGGTACCCCCAACCTCTTCGCTGTCGGTAGAGGAGGTACTGGACGTTCTACAACGGCACATCAAAGGACAGCAGAATGAAGCTCTGCGCAGGAGGGAATTGTTTAGCTGCAGACAGATGGAGGGTGAGTCTTTTGACGCCTTTTACGTACGTCTTAAGAGAGCCTCGGAAGAGGTAGATATATGTCCAGGCCACCACCAGCAGTGCGAGGAGACCCAGTTGAAGCAGGTGATCCTGATGGGTGTTAAGGACGAGGAACTTGTCCAACGCCTCACCTCCCTCGACTCTTCCTCTTCTCTTAAGGATGTGTCGACGATATGTCGCTCCTATGAGGCTGCCAGGTGTGCCACCTCTGCCATCCGCGCTCCCCCTACAGCTGTACGCGCTGTGTCCCGGTACAAGAAGGACAAGAAGTCTGTTCCTACGCCTTCGCCCACCACGTCCACGCCCGGTTTATTTTGCAACAACTGTGGTAAGCAGCACGGAACACAGGTGTGTCCAGCTGCTCAGTCTACCTGCAACAGTTGTGACCGTAAGGGCCACTGGTCACTCACAGTACGGTGCCCAGCCAAACGCGTCCAGTGCAATGTGTGTGGTCGTCTGGGCCACTATGACAAGTGTTGCCCTTCCAACATACCCAAGGGACCGCGTCGGCGGAAGCTTCAGCCCCCCTCCACCAGAGAGGGCCGCCCACAGTCTTCCAATCAGAGGTACGACGACTCTTGACAACGCTCGAGCCACATTAGGAATGTGTGCTCCCCCCAGCGTCCCAGGACCAAAGTCCCTCAGTATATCAGTGTCATTGTGACCTACGGCGGTGTGTCATCCCGTCTTCAGATGTTGCCCGACACCGGCGCTGATGCTACAGTCATCGGTCCCCAGCATTTGCAAGGCTTGGGGCTCTCTCCAAGTGATCTAGGACCGCCCCCCAAGGATCTCCGCTTTATGGCAGATGGTTCACAGATGACCCCGGCCCTGGGTTCACTCCAAGCACAAGTCACCTTTGGCAACAGGTCGTGTCAAGCCTGGATTGATGTGCATAACGGTGTCCAGACTCCTTTGCTGTCCTACAGACATTGTCAGGAGTTGGCCATCATCTCCCAGGACTTCCCCAAACCTATTCTTGAGGTAAAACACGCCAACAGGGTGCAAAAAGGGAGCAGCAACGACCCTGCTGCCGCCCTACCCCTGCCTCTTGCCAGTGACACCTCTCCTTCGGATGCTCGGAAGTACTTCCTGAAGGAATTCAGCGACGTTCTGGTGACCAAGTCCGCTCTGGAATCCAAGCCTCTCAAGAAGATGGCAGGCCCCCCCATGAGGATCCACCTGAGGGACGACGCGAAGCCATTCGCTATTTACACCCCTCGACTGGTTCCCCTGGCCTTCCGCGAGGCGGTCAAAAACGAGCTGGACTCCATGGTCGCCCAAGAAATTATTGTACCAACCGGCGATGACCCGTCTCCATGGTGTCACCCGATGGTTGTCGTCGCAAAACCTAAAGGTGGTGTTCGGATCACCACTGACCTTTCCAAGCTCAACAACCAGGTGTCTCGTCCTGCCCACCCTTCTCCCACGCCCTTTGCAGCCATACGCAGCGTGAACCCGAAGGCGCGCTTCTTCACGACGATGGACGCCCTGTGTGGATACTGGCAGATAGAGCTTGCCGAAGAAGACCGACCACTCACAACTTTCATCACCCCGCATGGACGTTACAGTTACTGCCGTGGCCCCATGGGATTCGCCGCTACAGGAGACGCTTTCTGTCTTCGAGGTGATATGGCTCTACAAGGTCTGGCAAACTGCGTGAAAGTGGTCGACGACATACTCGTGTACGACGAGGACTATATGGATCACCTCTGCCGTATCTACGAGGTACTCAACAGGTGCCGGAAGCACGGCATTACCCTAAATGCCGACAAGTTTGTTCTGGCCAGCTCTTCAGTTGACTTTTGTGGGTACACCCTCTCAGGGAATGGTATCGCAGCTGACCCGGAAAAGGTCCGCGCCATTACGGATTTTCCCACCCCTGCTAACCTGACCGACTTGAGGTCCTTCATCGGTCTCGTCAACGAGTTAGCAGAGTTTTCGTCGGACATCTCCGCAGCTGCTCAACCACTTCGCCCCCTGATGAGCCCCAAGAGGACATTCCTGTGGACCCCCGACCACGACAAGGCCTTCCAGCAAGTGAAACAGGCCCTGTCTCGTCCACCTGTCCTCGCCACGTTTGACCCAGCCTTGCCGACAGTTCTGCAGACAGATGTCTCACGCTTGTATGGCGTGGGATACGCCCTACTGCAGGATCATGGTGGAGGGCAGTTCCGGCTCGTCCAGTGTGGCTCGCGTTTCCTCTCTGACACTGAGACGCGCTATGCCACTATTGAGTTGGAGCTGTTGGCTGCGGTTTGGGCGATGTCCAAGTGCAGGTTTTACCTCATAGGCCTTCAATACTTTCACCTAGTGACCGACCATCGCCCGCTTGTCCCGATCCTCAACCACTACACGCTAGACGCTGTTGAGAACCCTCGCCTCCAGCGTCTGAAAGAGAAGCTCTCGGCGTACATCTTCACTGCAGTGTGGCGTGCTGGTAAGGAGCTCTGCATCCCTGATGCCTTATCCCGCTCCCCTGTCAGCCGCCCTACTCCAGAAGACCATGTACTCGACGCCGACCTCGCTCTTTCCGTCAGGACTGTGGTCACTCTCCATGCCGTCCAATCCCTTCGTTCGGACCTGTCACCAGATGACGACAAGGCAATGGAGGACCTTCGAACAGCGGCCCGAGATGACCCTTCCTATGTCCGACTCGTCGAGTGTGTGAGGAATGGATTTCCTAGCAACCGCTACGATCTTCACAACACCCTGCTCCCGTATTGGAAACTCCGCGATGAACTCTACTGCGACGGAGACCTTGTTCTGTACGGAGCACGTGTAGTTGTCCCTGCTGCATCACGTCCCCACGCCTTGGCCCGCCTTCACGACAGTCACCGTGGAGCTGAGGCCACCAAACGACGTGCACGACAGACTGTGTTCTGGCCCGGCATCAACTCCGACATCTCCAATGTTGTCCGTGCGTGTGAGCCCTGCCAAGTATTACAACCCAGCCAGCAGCAGGAACCCTTTATGAGTGACGACAACCCCACCCGCCCCTTTGAGTCTGTGTCGGCCGACTTCTTCTGTGTGTCAGGAAAGTCCTTCCTCGTTATCGTCGACCGTCTCTCTGGTTGGCCGGTTGTCATCAAGTGCGGTAATGACACGACGTCTGCCGCCACCATCAGCAAGTTCCGCCACTACTTCCGTGACGTGGGCGTTCCTGCACGCCTGCGAACCGACGGAGGGCCTCAGTTCACAAGCCGGGACTTTGCTGTGTTCCTCGACCGATGGGGAGTCCGGCATGTGTTGTCATCGCCCCATTACCCGCAGTCCAACGGCCACGCTGAGGCTGCTGTCAAATCCCTGAAGCACCTCATCCTTAAGGTGGCCCCTTCTGGGAACATTGACTGCGAGGCCTTCGACAGGGGTCTTCTTGAACTCCGCAACACACCTAACTACACCGGACGCTCCCCTGCCCAGGTTTTGTATGGACGCCCCCTTCGTTCTTGTGTCCCTGCTCACCCTCAATCCTTCTCCAAGGAGTGGCAGGCCAAGACAGAGGATTGTGATCGCCGAGCCGCCGAACGTGTTCAGGACGTCGCCGCCCGCTACAATGACCACGCCCGTTCTCTCCCCAGGTTGAGTGTCGGCATCCATGTCCGTGTTCAGGACCCGACCTCCCTACGTTGGGACAAAGTAGGCGTAGTCATGGGTCTCGGCAGGTCACGGGACTACCAGGTGCGGTTACCCAGTGGTCGTGTGTGGTGGAGGAACCGCCGTTTTCTCCGCCCCGTAACAATGCCTTCTGCTGGCCCCGCCACCAGTGTTGAGTCCCATACCCTTCCCAGTGATGAAGTCCCTCGACGCTCAGAACGGATCCAAAAGAAAAGGTCCGCTCAAGACTTTGCTATGAGCGTATAGGGGGGAGGGAGGTGTATGTATATTATGTATACTGGATTATATATCATGTATGTATATTATGTATGTGCTCCATCTATGTATTATTTATTCAGCCTAGCTAGCAGCGTGTGGCAATGTTATTACCATATCCCACATGCTTAATTAATGTGCCTGGCGACGTATGGAAGCTGCTAATGTATCACTTGCCATACGTCGCCTATAGCAGTTGACCGGGAGCCTAGTCAAGAGAGAGTGCTGCTCTCCTTTGTGTACATACTCTTATCCAGTAAACCGAACCTACAAAACTATACAGGTGTTTGTGTTCTCTCCTGTATATAGAACTTATTATTCAGAACCTAACAGGTTCCATAAAATCCAATCTATCACAGGAGCCAAATGACGGGGTGACCATCGCCATAAAAAGAGATGTCCACCACAGAATCATAGACGACTTCACCTCTGAAACTCTCGCTGTTCAAATCAACTTGACCACAGGGCCAATCATAATAGCCACAACCTACCTCCCACCACTCAGGGACTACCTGCCTTACGGGGACTTCCACAGACTCCTATCATACCACCACCCAACCTACATCATTGGAGACATGAACGCCAGACATCCTCTACTAGATGGTAAGGGGACAACTAACAATGTTGGAAGAGGCCTCGCTGGCTTCATAACAAACAAAAAAGCCCAACTAATAGGCCCGGACTTCCCCACGTTCTACAGTAGGAACTCAGCCACTACTCCAGATATAGCAATAACAAACGGCAGATGCTTCCACAACTATCTCTTTGAACAAAGCCCTGTAACCTCCAACGACCACCTACCTATAATCATGACCATCTCAGCCACACCAATAACTATACCAGCTCCACCACGGAGGATCGCCAAGCAGACCGACTGGGAATTATTCAACGAAAAAGCTACAGCCGAACTTGAGGCTAAGGACATGACAATCCTGCAGACCATAGACAGTCAGCCGGTGAACAGAATAGACGAAGAAATCAACACCTGGTGTGAAGCCACAGGAACAGCCTACCAGGAGGCCACGCCTCTCAATTGCAACAGAACTCTCCCACACCCACAACAGACTCCAGAACTCATAGACCTCACAAACCAGTTCCAACTGCTACAACAGAGAGCCGAGACCCATGGTTGGGATATCGTAAGCTACAATACATACAGAAGAATCCGGGAGGAAATAAAAACAAGATCTCTGGAACAAAGCAACCTTAAATGGGCAGAAATAGTTGAACAACTCTCACATACATACAACGACCCAGGAGAGTTCTGGCGTCGAGTTAAGAGATTGAAGGGTTGCAGCCGTGACGAGTCATCATATATAACTGACCACGTAGGAAGTAAACTATATGACGACCAAGACAAAGAACCCATGTTGAGGGACATATGGAGGAACATCTTCCGAATCACAAATGAAGAGAACAGGGGATTCGATGGTACCCACGAGGAGCTCGTCCTTGATGAACTCCGGGGCCAGACACACCGCACTCAGCCTTCCCCTGAAATCATATGGGAGGATCTTAGAGCGGACAGCCCATTGTCCAAACCAATCACCTCGGAAGAACTCAACAGAGCCATCCCCAATACCAAAAATAAAGCCCCTGGTTATTCAGGCATCACCAAGGAGATCCTCAGCCACATAAACAACCCGGCCATGGAGAGACTGAGAACCACAATGAACGCTTGCCTGGCCTCGGGTTACTTCCCAACTAAATTCAAAGAGGCCATTATTACCCTAACACCAAAACAAGGAAAGAACCCCGCCGTCCCACTAAACTACAGACCGATCTCCCTCCTCGAAGTACCTGGAAAAATCGTAGAAAAAATCACCAATAACCGTCTGAGAAATCACCTGGAAGCAATAAACAGACTCAACTGCAGACAATTCGGGTTCAGGAAAGGGAAGTCCACCACAACAGCGATGGCCCTGACATGTGTAAACATAGCCAGAGCCGCGGCGAGTGGTAGACAATGTAATCTAACTCTCCGGGATGTAGCGAAGGCATTTGACAAAGTTTGGCACGACGGTCTAAAATATAAGATCCTCCAACTCGGACTTCCAACCAACATTGAAAAGTTGCTTTGCAACTTTCTTGGCGGCAGAAATGCCAGACTGAGGGTAGGACAACATCCAGGAGAGACCTTCCCTCTCATGAGTGGAGTCCCTCAGGGAAGCGTCCTCTCCCCCACCCTATATATTATCTATACAAGTGACACTCCGCCTCCCACTAGAATAGGTAACGAAGATACTATGTATGCAGAAGACATCACTCAAATAACAACACATCAAGGAAAATCGCGAGCGTTACAGGTCGACAACACCAGGCGGGAATTAGAAAGGGTAAATAATTACGAAAAACAATGGAAAATCCAAACCAGTCTCCCAAAATTCACAGTGATACCCTTATGCAGAAGGAAAACCCATCCATTAGTAACTAATAATGCCCAGATAGAATACAAAAGCAGAGGCACCCTCCTGGGCCTACATATATCCACGTCAGGTTACTCCCATCATGTCCACACCAGGAAGGAAAAAGCAAGAAGAGAGCTGAGAAAACTATACCGCTTTAAAGCGCTTCCTGAGAAAATAAAACTCTGCCTGGTGATATCATTTATCACACCGATATTAACTTACCCAGCAATACCTCTTCATACTATGAGCACCACTCAAATATTAAAATTACAGGTGGTCCAAAATGAAGCCCTAAGATTCGTCACAGGTGAAAGATACCCCTTTCACCAGAACCACAGCCGAGATACATAGTGACCTGAGAATGAAACCCATCAACCAGCAGCTGCACACCCTGGGCAGCAGAACCTGGCAAAAGATAGAACGATCAGAGCAAGAACTCCTTCAAAGACTCCCACCGGATAACGACAACAACCATACATGCTTCCCAAAAAGTTACGAAATCTCAAAAGGTCCGTTACCACCCCCAATCTACACGGCCAGGCAATAGACAACCTCCCTAGACCAGCATCCGCCAGTAGGGCCGGCGGATTATGAAATAAGGCCCTTAAAACACCCATAAATGGGACAGGGTAGGCTGTCTAGTGCCTGTATCAACAGACAATAACTAACCCATGACACAACCCTAACACACTATTAGCTTAACTAGGCGGTCAGCCCGCCCTCTCTTACCTCCTCCTAAATATCTTAAATTTCCGAACTATAACTTCCTTCCCCCACCTCTAATCTTCCTTCATTCCTCCTTTCTCTCTAAAAAAAAAAAAAAAAAAAAGGCCGCGTGTGGGGTGGGGGAGGCACATGGTTGTTGACACCAACGATAAAGCCAGAGGCGATAACATTCTTCTGGCAAAATAAACTACCAGTATCAATATTAATGTCAATAAGAATTCTTCAAATTCTCGGAGAGCCGAATTTCAATATAAGTAAATATTTTAGTATAGTTTTTTGGATGTTAAAATGGCTTGACAACACTTTATTTAGAGAGAGGACATATTCTACTTGATATTTTATATACTATGTAGGTGTTCTGCATGATTCATCAGTGTAACCACGGTACGTCACTGGTGAAGGCTGATCAGCTGTTCTTTATGATTACTGGGGTGTACACACACACACACGCGTATAATCACTGGGAGGGTGGGCTTGCCTGTCCGGAATGAACAATAACAGCCCGTCCGCTCAGACCGAAACCTTACAACCCTGTCCGAGTGTAATGAATATTCGTTCACTGGGTGCGAGGGCTGGCTTGTCGAAAACAAACACTCACAACCCTGTACGCTCGAACCGAAACTTTATGACAACTCCTCAGATATTTGAACACTTCACTCAAACACACGACACTCTACGTCACTGTCTCTTGTGCTGACGCTATGACGATCTACGTTGTCCCACACTGAAACTCCCGGCGTTGGTGGTTCCTTTGTTCCTTATGGTAGTTGAGAATTCCTTTCGACGCCCCCCGTACTTGTTTTGACTGTAAAAGCCTTAGTTTAGGACGTTCAGGTTACGGGCAAGTCGAAGGGAATGATTGAAACCCGTCCTTTGACGCATTCAATATTTATTGATGTGGTCAAAACCTGTAGAGGAGAAGGCGTTCATAATATTACAAGGTGATCCATCTGATACATAATTATTTAGTCTCACACAATTTTATCTTAATTACAATTTATTAAACATACTGACATAACACAAAGTTCATAACTATTAATATTAGCTTCGCTTCATTCTGCATTGTCTTATTACTCCAGGTTAGGCAGAAACGAGTAGGCGTAATTAGTCAACAATATTTCAGTACCGAGGGGTATGTCATCACTTAGGCTGTACCTACAAGTGCGGGTCAATGCAGATCAGTATGGTGTTCCAAGAGAAAACCGTATTGCGTAAATCGTCCCAGCACAAATTCTCGGACAGGAGAAGGCTGGTCTTCACAGCATCACTAGAGAGGGCGATCTGTCTCATGGAGGGGCGGGCAGCACCGCCACCAGTCTAAGACAGTCCACTCAGCAGAACCACGACTTGTCTGTAAACACTTCTACATCTGGCGAGGTCACAGGTCGAAAGATTTAATGGCATCACACGCCAGCACTGTAGCTGTAGCCAGCGGCGATAACGTACCACTTGATCCTCCACTCACTTGGTGTTAATGCCTCTTCTGGATACTTGTTGCCTTCGCCATTTTGGGGCGACGAGAAAGAGTTTGGCTCTTGACGAGCCGATGATCTGTGTCACAGTGGTCTGAGCCATGCATGGCTAGGGTGATCGGCGATCTCTTTCTCGTGGTGTAGTCAATGAGATTCCAATGTTTGGACTGTGGATGTTGCCATGAACCCTTGAACTTGTCGGCTTGCCTAAACAAGGTGTTGGTGATAGTGAGGCTGTGTGCAGAACACTTATTGAGGAGTAGGTTCCCTGCAATAAGTTAGCATCTCTGCTAATTCTGGCATTGAAGTCACCTAGGAGCACAACCTTTTTTACTCTGGGGATAGAAGTTAGCACTGTCAAAGTCGGCGTAAAGGGCCTCCTTGATGTTATCCTCTGCATCTAGTGTCGGGGTGTATGCACTGATGAAGAAGGCATGATGTGAGTGATTCTGTGGGACTCTGAGCATCATGAGGCGCTCGTTGATCCCAACAGGCATTTCAATTAGCCTGTGTAGGATGGATTGGTGAATGGCAAAGCCAACTCCATAAATGCGGTTTCTCTCCGCAGCAGACTTACCCTTCCAGTCGACTAACTAATGGCTGTTTTGTCGATTTTGTACCTAAACAGATCGTTTTTAAAGACTCTCATTTGTGCAAGTATCCACAAGGGTCCTGACATTCCATGCAGCGACCATAAAAGGTTGCACAGCATAATTTGTTTTTGCATTGATCTGTGATTTATGTTTTCGACTGCATTATGTTTGTCCGGTCATATTTTTTTCTTTAGACAGACTATGTTTAGGGCACCCATTTTAGCCCCCCCCCCCCCCCCATGTGGGGTGAGCAGAGTGACTCCTGAAAAGGGCTGCTCAGTCACACAGACAGGACCGGATTGCACTGCTGCCTAGGTAGTAGGCAGCTACCAAACAGGGAGGTACTGGGAAGATATTGGAAGCGTAATATGTTGTCTATGGTAGACCCTGCTGCCATATGTGACCAAGTCCAAGGTTGATGATCTGACTTTCTGCCTCATTTACACACAATTGCAGGGTCTCAATTGTTTCTCTTACTATTGACAACACAACATACATATAGCGTTTCTCACTATTGATTTTTTGGTTATTTCTTTGTATTTCTCTATTATTATTATTATTATTAGTGTTGTTATTATTATTATTTTTATCATTATTATTTTATTTTACTTTTTATTAAAAATTTTATTTACTATGAATTACTGTATTATTATTATTATTATTATTATTATTATTATTATTATTATTATTATTATTACATTTTCACCCCCCAGGCCCCGATGTGGGTCAGTGACCTGTGTCAGGGTGGGCTAATCCCCGTAAAAAAAAAACAGTGCATAAACGACCATCTTATCTGTGCCGCCCATGTGCAGAGTTGTGACTAGAGACTCCCGGCAGTCATCTCTGCCAGTCTCCGTCGCTACTTGTCCGTCGCCTAAGGACTTTTGTGGTATCAGGATTTTGATGATGATGAGAAGTATGATGAGCTGGATGATGGCTGTGAGTGAGTTGATTTATGTGGTGAGGCAGGAGCACAGGCTGCAACCACACATCTCGGCTCTCCCTTTTCCTGATCCAGTGGTGCAAGTGTTGCAACGACTGAGGAGAGTTGGATTTGCAATGGACTGCCGATAGTCCAGTTTGTTGGGTTTCGCCTTAGTAGCCTGTCCATCTTGCATTGCCTTCATCCACCGGTGTAGTCGTTGGGTTCCCGTGTTGGTCTTGTTGGAGCTCTGTAGGCATGTCTGCCTGATGCGGGGCTCCACTACAGACTATTCGTTCGGGGTTTACTCCCGTAGCGTTATACCTACCAAGGTTAATC
Organism: Homarus gammarus; assembly: GCA_958450375.1. Lineage (NCBI taxonomy): Eukaryota > Metazoa > Arthropoda > Malacostraca > Decapoda > Nephropidae > Homarus > Homarus gammarus. The sequence goes on along the minus strand of CAUDMG010000117.1, from coordinate 122,103 downwards.
CACAAGGCGGCTGGGAAGTGGTTGGTAGGCGCCAGGGTGTGTCCACATGCCGGTGGACCTATTTGACGTCCCTGTGGGGCCCACTTTTACTCCGAGATCCCCTGCTGGTCTAGCCTGAGGTCGCGAGACACCCAGTTACTGTGTGTTGCCACGAGGAGGCTGTGGTGAAGAGGCTGTATACTTACAGGGGAAGACTTATGCAAGTTGCTTCCTTGTTCGCCACGAGGGCTAGCCAGTTGCGGTAGCTGAAAGCGAGAGCAGGTAAGCAGTGCATGCAGCTTAGCACTAACGTAATGCTGCCACACTAGACGCATTGCACCACACACACACACGCACGCACACGCACACGCACACTAAGTTATTATATGTCTTATTTGTGTCACTTATGTTACTTGTATATTATTTGTAATTCGTAACCCATTCCCCAAATATGTAACTGTATATTTTCAGCCTTCTGGCTGCCAAGCTCTTTCAATAGACCGTTAATTATTATTATTATTATTATTTACACACATACACACACACACACACACACACAGTGGGTATACTGGGTACTGCATACTATGTCGACAACCCCTTAAAAGCCAGAGACAAGGACTTGCAGCGTTTACGACTAGACAAATATTAACAGATGTCTTCCAATGTCAGTGACCCTCAAAGTGCCGCCATTGAGGTTATGGCCACCTGGGACAAACACTTCCGTCTGTCCACAAAAACAGATATCAACAGATGTCCACCAGTGACTTACTCCCGATGCTCCCTGTACCTTCTTAAGCATGGGAATGACTATCTTGGTGGCAGTGTTATCGCGTGACTTAAATCACTGAACATGTTTCACATCATAAACAAAGGCCCATTTGGACCAATACCTCCACTAGAAAACCAGAGACACCCACCCCTGACAGACCGTACCATTACACTGAAGTTCCCCGAATATGGTATGGTCTTCCCTCTTTACTGCTCTCCAACGTCACTTCCTTAGCTAATAAATTTGACGAACTGGCAACCACAGTCCGATCATTCGCTGACAACGTCGTTGCCATATGTAACGCTTGGCAAATTATTCCTGAAACGTTGCCATATTGAGGGATACCAACTCTTTCATCACCTTCGTTGACATGGACACGGAGTGGGCGTTGACCTCTTCTGTCAAGATGAACTATGCCCGTCACGCCTGGATGTTTAAGTCCCAGCTGTTGTGAAGGCATTATGGGTACGGGCAGTGTCACGGGCCCACCCGCGCCACACTGCTTCTATCATATACTGTGTGGTATACTGTGGGGTTCAGGATGTTTGGTTCACACTCAGGATGGGATGGAGAAAGGAAACTCACAATGTGCTCTCTATATACATGTTGTATTGGATGTACAATGCAGCTTGGTGCTGGGAAGGCAGCATGGTTACAAGCGTGATGTAGAGAGAGCTGGTTGGTGAGGATGCTCAAAGAAGGACAGCTTGTGGGTCGCCATGCTCGCCAGCGGGAGAGAGGACCGCCAGGCAGGCGGAGGAGCGAGGGCCGCCAGGCAGCGGCGGAGGAGGAGGTGTTGCTGGCTGCGGCTGTAGGTAGAAAGAGAGAGATCACCACGAGGTCAGGTCTTAAATAGCGGGGGTAGGCGTGGCTTAGCAGTTGACCCCCGCTCCGTGATGTATGGCGGCGCTGGTTGACCCAGACCACGAGGCATACACTGGGGAATTGGTGGGGTCGGCTAGGCAGCGACACACAGCGTTTGTAGGGGAGAAATCCACTACAATACCATCCACCTCGCTCACCCACCAGAGACACTCTTATCAATCACCTCATTACCACCTCACACCACCTCAAAGTTAGGTACCCATGTGCCAGGTAGGTACTATGCGGGGATTATAACGAAATTGACACCACTGATATCCAGGACCAGCTGTCACTATCACAAGTTGTGACCTTCCCCACACACGGTCAAAATACCCTTGACCTTATCTTAACTTATCGGGTGTAGCACACACCTATCAGTGCTCTGGTCCCCAGCTGCCACTCCCACTCAAGTACAGAGACCTTACAAGACCTGCAGTGCGTCTCTTCGGGCAGTGGATAGTTCACCATCCCTGGACTGAAGTACTTAGTATGGATGACCTGGACACCAAATGGATAAATTATACCAAGGCCGCCACCACAGAAGCTCACCACCACTTCTTCCCCAAGAAGTCCTCAGAAGACACCCAACTGACTTGCCCTGGATCACACCTCAGATCAAAAGACTTATGCAACAGAGAGACAGCGCCTTTTATCTCAAACACCACAACCACTACAGGTCCCTTCGCAACCAAGTCATCCATGAAATACGCACTGCAAAGAAGTCTCACTACCCAACCAAGTTGCAACACCTGAAGCAGACCAACAACAGTCAATGGTATGGTAAGCTTAAACAACTCTGTGGATTAGACAATAAGACACACCCCCTCCCCTTTCTTAGCCATCTTACTAATGGTGACGCAACTGAGCAATCAAACAACCATTTCACAACTATATGCCAGACGCTTCCCAGGCTTGACACAACCAGTCTTCCTGCTTACCTACCAGCCCCCTTTCCCACTGACTTAGTAGAAGAAAATGAAGTAGCAAAACGTCTGGACAAACTGAAGTTAAAGCTATCCACAACCCCCATTGACTTACTACTGAAACTCTTCAAGGAGTTCTCCCCGGAACTAGTTATATCCCTCTGCTCTATCATCAATGCGTCCTTCAGCCAAGCAAGATGCCCGGCTGGAAGACCTCATATGTGTCACCAGTGCCCAAGTCAACCAGTCCACAATCCTAAAATGAACTATGACCCCTTGCAATCACCCCAATACCCAATTTAATCTGTGAAAGTTTCGTATTTGACTGGTCTTATGCTGATATTGCAGGCGCCATAGATCCTCAGCAATTTGGTAATATGAAAACTTCCTCCACCACTCACTGTCTTGTCAGCTTTCTCGACTACATATACCGCCATGTGTAAAAACGAAAAGCGTCTGTGGCTGTCGCCTTCATTGACTTTACCAAAGCATTAAACCAAGTTGGACCACAATTTAATCATCAACAAAGCGATCGACCTCGGGCTTCGAAGAAGTCTTATACCATGACTTACAGATTTCCTCAGTGACCGACGCCAAGCCGTACGTTTCCGAGGGGCTGTCTCCACTTTTCAGTCACTAACCAGTGGCGTTCCGCAAGGTACCAAGATGGGACCGGTATGCTTCCTTATGCTTATCAATTATACCCTAAGAGAAACCTTTGCTCGCTGGAAATATGTTGACTACTCCACCATTGGGATCATGTCAACAACTCGGCTCCCGACTACACCGCCCTCCAGGATTTATTGAACAGTCTCCAAAATTGGGCCACCAACAACCACGTCACCTCAACCATACCAAAACCATGGTTATGCACATCATCCTCTCCTCCGACATTGTCTCATCCCCTGCTATTACTTTGCGACCCAGCACACTCCTGGTGTGGACTCCACTAAGCTCCTCGGCGTCACTATATATAACAAACTAAACTGGAAAACACACAAAACTAAAGTTGTCAAATCCTCCAGGTTTCGTCTCCACCTCCTCCGCCGACTCAAGTCCCTTTGAGTTCCTGCGCCCTGGTTCCTCAGTGTTTACTCAACATTCATACTTCCCAAGCTCACCTAAGCCTACCCTACCTGGTCTTCCTCTCTAAATGCCACACAACGTAAACATCAAGAAAAGGTGCAAAAGAGAGCATGCAAGATTATTCTCTCCCCTTCCTACTCCACATATCAAGAAGCACTCAACACATTGACCCTCTCGGCTATCACTGACCATCACCACGACCTCATCTGCAAATTTGGTGAAAAGCTTCTGCACCATATTCGACACCGGCTCCTACTTTCACCCGAGATCCCTCGTCCGCGAATTGTGAATTGCTGTTCGACACCACAACTGCATCCAGCCCATACGAGCATGTACTGATCGCCATAAGAACAGCCCAGTCCCAACCATTGTAAAAATTATCAACTCGTAATCAACCAGTGTGTTCACTCCAAGTCAATCTTCCCATTTTTGCACGGTCACTATGTTGAAATGCCCTGTAGTATAACCTTCTCCCCACCTTGTTATTATATATCATATTTGTATCACTTATGTTACTGTGCTTTAGGGGGCAGTGAAATTTTGCTCAAAGCTGCACTCTTCAGGCATTGTTCCTTATACATATCTAAGACTCCATGCCAAATTTGAAGCTGATATGTCGAGGTTTAGTCTGCCGCATTTTCTACTGAAATTTTTAAATTTACCTACAGTACTAGCCAAACAGCCGCTGTGGCGGTGCAATGTTCTGTTCAGTGTTTATCAACTTTTTTTTCGTATCTCTTATTTCATTTAAGTTGTCTTGTTGCAGATGAGTATGGTGCTATGTTGACATGAAAGTGACGAAGATGTGGGACAGAGTGACGGCAAGAGAGAAGCATGATGCGGACAGAGTTAGGAGACAGCTTGAGCAAAAACATAGATATCTGGTAGCAGGAGATATTCCTTATGTTGAGGATAATTCAGATGATTCAAGAGATATTCCTCTCGTCAATACTGATGCTGATTTTGTCCCTGATCCAAGGGCTCTGACAGACACCAGTTCACAGAACCGGACAAGACTCCCTACACTGGCTGCCGCTTGTGACCGATACTTGATTAGTGATTATGCTGGAGCTGCCATTGCTACTGCCACCTTAACTGACTATGGCATTATCACAAAGGATGACAAGAGTCAGGTTATTGGACCACATAATCTGCGGGATGCGAGACAAAAATACCGATTTAAGAGGCAAGAAATTGAGATGGCTAGTTTAGATAATTTGACGTCACTCTATTTTGATGGTAAGAAGACCGCCACTCGTGTGATGATAAAGAATGAGAAGACCGAGAAATGGAGTTCGAGGATGATGGTGAAAGATCATTATGTCATCATGGTTGAGCCTGGCAATGAATATCTCACACATGTGACTCCCAAGACTGGACACGGAAAGCAGATTTCCAAAACTATTCACGAGTTTCTGGTGGAGAAAAATCTAACCCAGCAGCCCATTGTGTGTGTTGGTTGTGATGGAACCAATGTAAATGTAGGATCAGAAAATGGAGTCATTCATCATCTTGAAATGTTACTTGGTCACCCGCTCCATTATTTCATATGTCAGCTTCACGGAAATGAGCTGCCTTTCCGCGCAGTTTTTTATCACTATGATGGTAAACCAAGTGGTCCTGAGCATTGGCGTGGTCCCATTGGAAAGCAGATCAATGAGTCTTTGTCTGAGCTTCCAGTTGTCGCCTTCCAGCCAGTCAGTTTCCCTGATTTCCCTGTGTTTAATGATGAAGTGGAGAAAGATCTGTCCTGGGATCAGAAATACCTGTATAGGATTTGTAAAGGAGTTATCACAGGTGTTGTTGAAGATGACTTGGCTGCTATTGAGCCAGGTCCTCCCTGTGTGTCAAGGTGGAACACCTTATGGAGTAGAATCCTCAGGCTGTATGTAGCAACATCAAGACCCAGCCATGAGTTGAAAAGAATTGTCATTACAATAATAATGTTCAGTGCTCCAATGTGGTTTTACATCAAGATGCACCCTTACGTAACACACGGCTCAAGGAACGTATTCCAGTCCCTGCTATATATGAAACACCTGAATAGTGAGGAGGAGACGATAGTGAAGAAGGCTGTCCAGAGAAATGCATACTTCGCCCACACAGATGAACTTCTTCTTGGTATGTGTGCAGATGAGGACATGACTGTTTGAGAAAAAGCTGTCTCAATGATAAGAAAAATTAGAGAGGAGAATCAGCAAAAGGAAGAATGCACTGGCAGATCTGAAGAGGAGGAGGAAGATTCTGATGCTGCTGTTGACGAGAATTTGTTAAACTATACTGATGAAGAGGGTAAAGATGGAGATGGGAATGAGGATGTGCCTCCTGTAGTCAACATGAGAAAGGTGGTGACTCCGAAACTAAAGTGGCAAGCAAAAAACTATCATTCCATGATTAACTGGAGGAATGAACTCAAGACTGAGCCTCCTTACATTGCTTCTCTGTCAAATCTACAGGTTAATGACATTCTTGAGACACCATTAGTGGTGCCCAAGTGGCCAAACAGCACTCAGGCGGTCGAGAGAGGCATAAAAGTGATGACTGAAGCTTGCACTGAAGTGACGGGATGCGAATCGAGAGATGGATATATTAGGCAAAGATTATTGTCTAGGAAAATGATGCCAAGGTTCCGCACAAAAAAGAATTTCAATATGAACTTGTAATGATTTTCTATACGGTGTACCTGTAAAATAACATGTGAATTAAATCGATGTCACCCATGTAAAATTTATCATTATCCTGGAAAACATTAAAGGACACCTAATTTTTGGTATACACTAAAAGTTGACAAAAAGTCGTTCGCGATGCAGCAGGGTAAGTATGCATGAAATGGCATGAAATTTTGCACAGGTGTTTGTTACAGCCATACAAACGATGCCTGAAAAGTGCAGCCTGCAACTCAAATAAAAGTGTTTTTTCCCTGCCCCCTACGCGGCTTGTATATCATTTGTTAGTCAAGTGACCCATTCCCCAATTATGTAACTATAAATTTTCAGCTTTCCCGCTGCCATGCTTTTTCAATAAACCGCTAATTATTATTATTACACATGCACACACACACACACACACACACACACACACACAAACACAAACACATTCATCCTTGACCACAGAAGGGTCAAGACGTACCTGCTCTGGCAGCAGCCAGGTCAACTGTTATGTTGGCCCATACCAACTCCCTCCCCTGAACCCTCCTACCTACCGGAATATCAACAAGTTCTCGCCAGAAGTTACTATTTTATTGAGGAAAGGAATGGAACCAGTGTTGAATAGTGGTGAACAGTGCTTAAGTTAGTGAAAAACAACTCAACAGTAACAGCTGAGTCGTACCTCTACCCGTACCCGTGGTGGACGAGTGGAACAAGCTTAGCAACTTTGTAGTAAGTGCTGGAATGCTGGAAAGTTTTAAAAGGAGGCTAGATAGATTCATGGATGATAGGGAGTGGTTGTAACTCTCGACAGGAGCTGCCATGCACAGGCCAACCGGCCTACTTCAGACTCCTTATTTTCTTATGTTCTTATGTTCAAACCGTCACACAGTGAGGTCCCAGATACCCAGTGATAACTGCCCCTGAGACTCGACAACACCAGCTATGTGTTAATCAGTCCACGATAGGGAGGCCTGAGACCACACCTCACTCACTTGAGTGAGTGAGGTCCTGTGACACCAGACCACGTGGTGTCCCATGATGCTACAATACCACGTAATGAATGAGTTGCTACAGCATCATGCGAGGTTCCCCATAACACCATCTGTGAGGGAATTACTACACCACATCAGGCCCCGCATAACACCATCTGTGAGGGAATTACTGCACCATGTCAGGCCCCTCATAACACCATCTGTGAGGGAACTACTACACCACATGATGCCTGTAAGGGTGGTAACGAGCGGGATGGTTGTCCGCCGCTCGTTTGCGGCCCCACTAGGGGTGGGGGGGGGGGGGGGTTGACGGAGGTGAGAAGGTCGCTGCTGTCTCATAACACATCAGACACTACCCAGCCGTCAACACAGCTGTACTCGCACCCAGCTGTTCGATTACAACTCTGGTTGTGTACTCATCTCAGGTTACTGGGGCTCGTGGGCTGATTCCCCAGTCCTTCACTATTCGGCTGTCAATCTCCTGACACCTACTCCAGCTACTACAGCGGCCGCCACGTCATCGCCACTTCCTCCATGCCCTATCCACCGTCCCTGCCCTGGAGTCTCTACTGTGTTGCAAGACATCGCCCACCAACGCCGGCGCCAAGTGAGGAAGCTGCCCTGGACCTTGCCCCTGAGAGCTGACCATGGCGTTAACAGAACATTCCACCGGGCTGCAACCGAAGGAACTATCTGTACTTTGTTGAGATAACCTGATCACGAGATCTGAGGTTGACGAGTTCCAGAACTATTTAAATGATGAGTCACTTAATGCACAAAGGCAGAACATACCATACAGAAAACTCAGATCAAACGACAATGACCCTAAATGGATAAATAATTATTTAAGGAATATTATTGGACAAAGGAAGGCTATGGGTAGGAGAATAAATCGTGGTGAAGTTTACATCCGAGATTATTGTAAGGTATTGGCCGGTAGGGTTAAGACCGAGATAAGAAAAGCGAAGAGGAATAATGAACTGAAGGTAGCAAGGGAGGCGAAGTCAAACCCCAAGGGATTCTATCAAATGTACCAAATTAAAACACGAGAAAAGTTTGGACCAATACTGTCAAATATACGGCGAGCTAACTGATAACGACGGAGAAATGAGCAACAATCTGAATAAATATTTTTCAACAGTTCTCGCATCCGAAAAATTAAACATGATACCCGAGGCACCGACTCTATAAAGAGATAGTGAATAAATAAATTAAGTGAGATAATAGTGACTAGTAACGATGTTAATAAGCAATTAGACAAACTAAAGCCTAATAAGTCACCAGGCTACGATGAGATATTTGCCAGAGTACTAATGGAATGTAAGGAAGAGCTTAGTATGCCCTTAGCAAAGTTGTTTAACATGTCCTTAAAAACGGGTGTAGTACCAGAATCTTGGAGGATAGCGAATGTAATACCGATTTTCAAGAAGGGAGATAGATCACTATCCTCTAACTACCGTCCAATCAGTCAACGCCAATTGTAGGCAAATTACTGGAAGCAATCTTTTCAAACTCTATTCGAAATCACCTGGAGAAGCACAAGTTGATCAATGATTCCCAACATGGCTTCACAAGCCTGTGTTCATGTCTAACTAATCTATTAACATTCTTTTCATTTGTTTTCGAATCAGGGGACGAGGATCACAATTATGATGTGGTATATCTTGACTTTAGCAAAGCCTTCGACAGAGTCCCCCAGGAAAGACTAATAAGAAAAGTGAAGGCTCATAGCATTAAAGGACACATTCTAAAATGTATTAGGGCATGGATACCGGACAGAAAACAGCAAGTAGGCATTAACGGCACTAAATCCGATTGGAGCAACGTCACTAATGGAGTACCCCAAGGCTCAGTACTTGGACCATTATTATTTATTAGATACATAAACAACATAGATATCGGCGTAGACAGCAATATAAGTAAATTTATTGACACTAAAATAGGGGGTGTAATAAAATTTGACAAAGATTTCGCAAAAGTACAGGAAGATCTAAAAAAAATTGGAATGGTCTGAAAAATGGCAGATGAAATTCAATGTGGACAAATGTAAAGTACTCAGTATAGGAGATGTAAACAGGGAAACCAGATACCGCATGAACAACGATGTTATTGAGAAATCCGACTGGAAGAAAGATTTGGGAGTAATGATAAGTAGGAATCTTAAGCCAAGTAAACAATGTGTTTTTGCTCGAAACAAGGCTAATAGAGTACTTGGGTTCATACAAAGGGGTGTTAGTTACAAGACTAGCGAGGTCATCCTAAAACTATATCTTGCGCTTGTGAGACCTCACTTGGATTCCGCAGTTCAATTCTGGTCACGGTATTACAGAATGGATATAGAATCCTTAGACAGAATTCAGTGGAGAATGACAAGACTAATCCCAGGCATTAGGAACCTTGAGTACAGAGACAGGTTAAAGCATCTTAATTTGCACTCCCTTGAGAGACGAAGAGCGAGGGGCGATATGATAGAGGTGTATAAATGGAAGTCAGGGCTAAACAAAGGGGACATTACGAAGGTACTCAAATTATCCAACCAGGAGCGAACTGGTAACAACGATTTTAAATTAGACAAATTTAGATTTAGGCGCGAAATAGGTAAACATTGGTTTGGAAAGAGAGAGTGGACGAGTGGAACAAGTTACCAAACATCATTATTAACTCAAAAAGCGGGATAACTTCAAACATAGGTTGGACGGATATATGAGCAATAGGGGTTGGGTGTAAATGGGACTGCCTAGTATGGGCCAATAGGCCCGCTGCAGTTTCCTCCATTCTTATGTTCTTATGTTCACTGTATGTTCCTTTAACTTTCTCTAATGTACGATTTTGTTAAACCACCAATGTCTTTGTATGTACTGTAATAAGTCATTTATGTCCAATGTATATTTTCAGCCTTCGGGCTGCAGCACTTTTTCAAAAAACCGTTAATTATTATTTTTATTACACACACACAGAAAATGAACCTCTGGTAGGATTCGAAACCACATTCCTTGGCTTAGGAGGCCAATGCCTTATCCATTGGGTCACATGAGCGAACACACATAAACACACACACACACAAACACACAAAACTATCACACACACACACACACACACACATCAACACTCAAATCACACGCATACACATTCAAAACACACCCACACACACACACACACACACACACACACACACACACACACACACACTCAATTCATACTACTACAATTACTTTTTTTTTTAACGTGGCCTCCATCCTCCCTTTATAGCCACACCTTTGCCCCCATTTTATTACCTTAAAATTAAATATCCTAATACATAAGTAGCTATCGTAGCTGTGTTGAGTTAGTTGAACTGCAGATCTATGCGGCATTCAGTGACTGTTGCCTCATAGTCAATATCTGCAACTGTTGTCGGCTTTCGGGTCGATGCTCTCGTTCCCCTGAGGCAGAGCAAAGCCGACCTAAGGAGAGAGAAGGACAGTCGACATCTCATCCAGGCTGTAACATAACTTCTGGGCTGCTGCTTCTTTGCGGATAGCACCTCCGCGAGTCTGGCGTAGAAGCATCTTGCACTTGGTCCCATCTCACAAGAGGTTGTGAACACTAGAGAAGTGAAGCTACCTTTATCAACGTTCTGAATTCTCACCCCATATGCCCTTATCTTGTCGTTCTGGTTCCTCCTGTGTGCAGCATCGAGAGGTAGGTTTCGGTGACATGCGGCCATGGGATCAAATATCCTTATGTCGAAAAAGGCTCGCTGTACCCACGTTCAGAAATCCTCGAGCACTGACGTCCACAAGGGCTTCGTTGGATGTGTTTGAAGTCCTATGTTGGAAGTTCTTACCGTCCAATGGCAGGAGGGGCGGTTCCACCATGACGTCGTGGCAGGTTTCCCTCAGTAGATTTGCTGTTAGATTCCTTACTTCGTCGTGTCTCATGCATACGAAGCCCCCTTTCTTGCACACCATTGCGTGGTCAATGTCATAAGATGAGCTGCATACGCATTGGTAGGGCAAACCTTCTACTGGCCTACCGTACCTTAGAGCAATGGTATCTGTGAATTCTTGTTTATTAAAGATGAAGCCTTTTGCCCTTATCGGTAACGTTGTTAACCAGTTCGAGGCACCCACCTCCTGCGCTATAGCTACTTTTTTTTTCAAGCTCTCTGGCAATTTCTGCAACAGTTGTTGCAGTTTATCACTTAGGGTGTGCTGTTGCTTTGTCGTAATGGACCGTCGAATCTTGTTTAATTCGCTGGTATCCACCTGACTTGATGCATTCTGAGCCTTTATGTGCTCAGTGAGAGCGGCCGTGAACTTGACAGAGTTCTGGTGTTCTGTAGCGGCAAACTCCACTGGATTGGTCAATCCCATTCCTACTTCTACTAATACTAATACTATTACTTTTTTTATATATAAAAGTGGCCTCCAGCATCCCCCAATAGCAGCACCTTCGCCGCCATTTTATTACCTTAAAATAAACAATCCTAATTGCTATGTACTTATGTTTTCCTCAGTCATCCCATTAAGTGTCTCGTTTTCTCTTGACACCCTATAATCACTGTGAATGTTAAAGTCTTCTTAAGTTTGTGATATTTGTTTTGTTATTCTGATTTGTGATGTTTTAGTAACTGATATGATTAAAGAACATTATTATATGAGATTTTTAAACAGTTTTTAATGTTAGAATACTACAGTTAGAATGTAAACAAAATGTGGATAAGTTTGTGAAATCGTATTGGAACAAGAAGCTCTCTCTCTCTCTCTCTCTCTGGGTATCATTGGTGAAGGACATGGTATTTTGTGTCGTGAAAACCCACAGGTTGTAAGGGTAATCCAGTGTTTTCTGGTAATCATAAGATATTACTATCTATTTGTGAAGCATATTTGTAAAGTAGAGAGGGAGCTTATTGTTGGATTAAGATATAAGACTGATATTAATGTAAACTTTGTGGAAGCTATCAGCACATGTAAAGCCATTATTGTGTTATATAATTTTTATGTAAAAGTCCTATTTCCATATCCTGATTATATTTGTGTTACAGCATAAGGGAGACTGTGACATAATACATAAGTAACTACCCTAGCTGTGTTGAGTTAGTTAAGTCGCAGATCAATGCGGCATTCAGTGACTGTTGCCTAATAGTCAATATCTGCAACTGTTGTCTGCTTTGGGGCCGATGCTCTCGTTCCCCGGAGGCAGAGCAAAGCAGACCTAAGCAGAGAGAAGGACAGTCGACATCTCATCCAGGCTGTAAGATAACTTCTGGGCTGCTGCTTCAGGCGTAGAAGCATCTTGCACTTGGTCCCATCCCACAAGAGTGTAACAGCAGCAGCAGCAGCAGCAACAAGAATGTGACGCCAGCAGCAGCAGCAGGAGTGTGACAGCAACAGGAGTGTGACAGCAGGAGCAGAAGGAGTGTGATGGCAGCAGCAGCAGCAGAAGCAAGAGTGTGACAGCAGTAGCACCAAGAGTGTGACAGCAGGAGCAGCAAGAGTGTGACAGCAGCAGCAAGAGTGTGACAGCAGGAGCAGCAAGTGTGACATCAAGAGCAGCCGGAGTGTGACAGCAGGAGAAGCAGCAAGAGTGTGACAGCAGCAGCAGCAGCAGCAGCAGCAGCAAGAGTCTGACAGCAGCAGCAGCAAGAGTGTCACAGCAGGAGCAGCCGGAGTGCAACAGCAGGAGCAGTAGCAAGAGTGTGACAGCAGCAACAGAGGGAGTGTGACAGCAGCAGGAGCAGCCGGAGTGTGACAGCAGGAGCAGTAGCAAGAGTGTGACAGCAGCAGGAGAAGGAGTGTGACAGCAGCAGAAGCAGCAAGAGCATGACAGTAGGAGCAGTAGCAAGAGTGTGACAGCAGCAGCAACAGCAGCAAGAGTGTAACAGCAGCAGAAGCAGCAAGAGCATGACAACAGGAGCAATAGCAAGAGTGTGACAGCAGCAGGAGAAGGAGAGTGACAGCAGGAGCAAGAGTGTGACAGCAGCAGAAGCAGCAAGCGCATGACAGCAGGAGCAGTAGCAAGAGTGTGACAGCAGCAGGAGTGTGACAGCAGCAGAAGCAGCAAGGGAGTGACAGCAGGAGCAGTAGCAAGAGTGTGACAGCAGCAGAAGCAGCAAAAGAGTGACAGTAGGAGCAGTAGCAAGAGTGTGACAGCAGCAGCAGCAAGAGTGTCACAGCAGGAGCAGCCGGAGTGCGACAGCAGGAGCAGTAGCAAGGGTGTGACAGCAGCAACAGAGGGAGTGTGACAGCAGCAGCAGCAGGAGCAGCCGGAGTGTGACAGCAGGAGCAGTAGCAAGAATGTGACAGCAGCAGGAGAAGGAGAGTGATAGCAGCAGGAGCAAGAGTGTGACAGCAGCAGAAGCAGCAAGAGCATGACAGCAGGAGCAGTAGCAAGAGTGTGACAGCAGCAGCAGCAGCAGGAGTGTGACAGCAGCAGAAGCAGCAAGAGAGTGACAGCAGGAGCAGTAGCAAGAGTGTGACAGCAGCAGAAGCAGCAAAAGAGTGACAGTAGGAGCAGTAGCAAGAGTGTGACAGCAGCAACAGAGGGAGTGTGACAGCAGCAGCAGCAGGAGCAAGAGTGTGACAGCAGCAGAAGCAGCAAGAGCATGACAGCAGGAGCAGTAGCAGGAGTGTGACAGCAGCAGCAGCAGGAGTGTGACAGCAGCAGTAGAAGGAGAGTCACAGCAGCAGCAGCAAAAGGGTGTTACGGCAGCAGCAGCAGCAGCAAGAGTGTGACAGGAGAAGCAGCAGCAGCAGCAAGAGTGTGACAGCAGCAGGAGAAGTAGAGTGACAGCAGCAGCTACAGCAGCAAGAGTGTGACAGCAGCAGAAGAAGCAAGAGCATGACAGCAGGAGCAGTAGCAAGATTGTGACAGCAGCAGCAGCAGCAAGAGAGTGATAGCAGGAGCAGTAGCAAGAGTGTGACAGTAGCAGGAGAAGGAGAGTGACAGCAGCAGCAAGAGAGTGACAGCAGCAGAAGCAGCAAGAGCATGACAGCAGGAGCAGTAGCAAGAGTGTGACAGCAGCAGCAGCAGCAGCAGTGTGACAGCAGCAGAAGCAGCAAGAGAGTGACAGCAGGAGCAGTAGCAAGAGTGTGACAGCAGCAGCATTAGGAGTGACAGCAGCAGCATTAGGAGTGACAGCAGCAGTAGAAGGAGAGTGACAGCAGCAGCAGCAACAAGGGTGCTATGGCAGCAGCAGCAAGAGTGTGACAGGAGAAGCAGCAGCAGCAGCAAGAGTGTGACAGCAGCAGTAGCAGCAGGATGAGTGTGACAACAGCAGCAGCAAGAGTGTGACAGCAGCAGCAGCAAGAGTGTAACAGCAGCAGCAACAAGATTGTGACAGCAGCCTCAGACGATTGTGACAGCAGCAGCAGCAAGAGTGTAACAGCAGAACAAGCAAGAGTGTAACAGCAGCAGTAGCAAGAGTGTAACAGCAGCAGGAACAAGATTGTGACAGCAGCAGCAGCAAGAGTGTAACTGTTACGATGGTTATTTCCCCAGTTAACCAGGTTGGTACACATATAATATAATTGGGCTTTTGGTAACGAAACCCAATTGAAGTTTCTTGTTTTATTATAAAAGTATTATGTTTATTATTCCTGAGTGTATATCAACCGTAAGTTCCACTATTTATGAGTGAATGAGAAAGAGGACGGCGTTTATGTAATATAAACGTGGATCAACGTCCGTTCGATAAAAGTTGGTGTGAGTGACTTTGAGTAGTGACCCATCGAGGGAGAACGGTATGGGTACGTCGTTCCCCCTCGAGAGAAGACGGAGCCATCCACTGCGGCTCTCAAATAACGTCTTCCTCTAGTCAAGGATATCAAACTACTGCTCGCTATAGGTGGCCAGAGAGCCGGCTACTTATGCCTTTACTCAGCATAGTATGATGCAGCTTCCTGTGGGCGCACCTTATCACGTGCATTGAACATGTCACCTCATAGCCAGTGGAAAGTTACAGAGGGTGAATCTAAATAAGATCACAGAGTACAGTACATCCTATACAACCCTAACCGTGTTATAAACATAGGTGTAGACACTAAGCTGGGGATTCTACTACTGTAGGGGTTTTATCTACTATCTACTACAGGGGTCCTATACTTTAGTGCCTTTTGGATTAAAATGTTATGTACAATTTTCATCTTGGATGACACTGACTTAAAACAGAAAAAGAAACGATGTAAAACACAAACATGACTGCCAATATCAAAAGCAACATGGCAGAAATAATCTTCGCCTATTTCGTGTTTAAGAACGCACCTTCTGAGCAATGTACAACTTTTGCTACTGTCATCACGCTAGATGAATGAGTGTGTGGTGCTTAAGACTCTTTCAACGAAACATTCATGTTTGCGGAGAGCAATGGTACTGAGTTGTGAAGGGTACTGCACGGCATGGCTGAAAACTTAAGTCTGTGATACTTTTGTAGAACTATCATATTTTTATTTTAAGAAGATGTGTCATTGACATCATCAAAATATGTAGTTTGAAAATTATGAACATTCTTATCCTCCCTGGGATCAAAAGAAAATGTCCACATTTTCTATTTCTAGTAAATTTCACTTCAGTATATATTAAAATAAGTAAGCACTTACAACAATGACAATTATCCCATTGATGTCCTATCAATGTGAAGGCATGTCTTGAACATGTAAATGTGTGTATGTACTTTATGTATGCATAGATACTACCTATATCTTGTAGGCTTGATTGAAGAATCCTTTCTAGAATTTCTTGATAATGTGAAATTGTTGCCGTAATCCCGTAGGCTTGTATGTTTCGCTCACAGTAGACACAGCTGATTTCAAGGTCCGGTGACTGGGTCAATGTTCACGAAAATCCTGAATACAGCAAACCGCCGCTCCTGGTTACACTAGGTCATCCACCATACGATACCTCAGAATGCTGAGACCATCTCTCAGACCGGATGTGTCATCATCACTAGGGTGGGGTGCTGGGGTACTGGTAACTGGGGGTTATTCACGCCATACGAAAGAATTTTGTTGACAGGATGTTGATTGATGAGTAGTCACAACAACTGCAGTCACGTCCTGTCACACCCTGGGCAGTGAACGAATCATTTGCAGAAACTAATATTCACTTCAGCTCACAGGATTGTTGCTAAATTCAGCACTATTGCTGCTATAATCACGCTGTGAAAGTGTGGGTGTGAGGTCATGAGGTAGCTCTGACGCATTTTCCGCCTTCCTCTTAATGGGAATGGTGGACAACACTTTCGACCCAGCGGTGAGCATAGGTTCAGAATGAAGCATAGCGTTGTAGGAAACACCTTTAAACGTAATAGTATTATTACGTGGATGAACATCTATCACGTTCGTTCTAAGGGTTGGGAGACCAAGTAACCCATCAGCTGGCAAATTAAACTGCTGAACTACATAAAAGTCAGCGTAGAAGGGAGAACCACGTCTTGAGAATCTGAGTGGTAACGTCACCATTCCGTAAATGCTCAACTGAGTACTTGATACTCCTCCGAGCTCAGCGTTAATAGGCCTCCATTTGAAGTCGCGGTGAGGGAATTTACGTTGTAACTCCTGATATGATGTAAAGGCTAAAACATTAGCGCATGCACCCGTATCAATATCAAGAGCCAATCTTGTACTACCAACCCTCACCGGCACTGACAACACTTCCACTTTGCTTAGCGCTGTTACTAACGAGGCCGCTATAGAAGTGCTGTGGGGAGAAGCAGGAAACAATGTACCTATCCCTCTCCTTGTTGTAGTAAATGAAACACATATAACAATATCTTTGATTGCTATTGCATATTTACGTTTTATATATATATATATATATATATATATATATATATATATATATATATATATATATATATATATATATTCTTCTAAACCAGTGTGCCACAGTAATTGGGAGAACATAATTCCTCTACCTATAACAATTGTGTATATGGTTTATATATATATATATATATATATATATATATATATATATATATATATATATATATATATATATATATATATATATATATGCTGATAACCACCAGGAAAGAAGAAAACACGAAGTTCCCAAGCGCTTTCGTGTAATTCACATCTTCAGGGGTGAGTACTCACCCCTGAAGATGTGAATTACACGAAAGCGCTTGGGAACTTCGTGTTTTCTTCTTTCCTGGTGGTTATCAGCATATACCTAGATCACGCGCACCTACAGTGATTTACTTGCATATATATATATATATATATATATATATATATATATATATATATATATATATATATATATATATATATATATATACTTCATTTTTAGTCCATTTAACACGCGGACTTTGAACATATAATCAATGGACTAAAAATGAAGTATATATATGTACCTCGCGTTTCATACCAGCTGGATTCGGTAAAATGCTACTGACACCACATACGAGGCACAGGCAGTTTCCCAATGAGGTTCACGGCGCCATCAGCTCGATGAACAGGCTTTGTGTGAAATATAACAGAGTCTAGAACTGCTTTTAGTGTCCTTGGGGGCTAGCCGGTAAGCGCTCCCTAGGGCCACCCAGTAGGTCGAGGGTTCGATTCCTTGCTGGTGAGGTCGTTGATTATATGTTCAAAGTCCGCGTGTTAAATGGACTAAAAATGAAGTATATATATGTACCTCGCGTTTCATACCAGCTGGATTCGGTAAAATGCTACTGACACCACATACGAGGCACGGGCAGTTTCCCAATGAGGTTCACGGCGCCATCAGCTCGATGAACAGGCTTTGTGTGAAATATAACAGAGTCTAGAACTGCTTTTAGTGTCCTTGTGGGCTGGCCGGTAAGCGCTCCCTAGGGCCACCCAGTAGGTCGAGGGTTCGATTCCTTGCTGGTGAGGTCGTTGATTATATATATATATATATATATATGTTCTTCTAAACCAGTATGCCACAGTAATGGGGAGAACATAATTCCTCTACCTTTACCAACTGTGTATATGGTGTTATGACTGTTAATTGTAACAATCACTTGAGAAGCTATGGAGTTTCACTGTGTATAAAGTATTTTACTCTTTAAATACCTATTACAGGAGTTAGGGCGTCTGTTTAGAAAACGCGATCCATCTAGCTGCTATCTGTTGCGGGGTGGGTGTAGGCTTGTGGGTGACGTCAATCTTCCCTCTCACTGTAAGCTATGCGCTGATACGATGTCGCCTCCACTGAATGTCAAATCTTCTGCAATCCCGTATATATGGGGGGACTGTCTGACACTAGCGTAGCTAGGGGGGGGGGGGGGGGCGGTCCGCCCCGGGCGGCACTTTTGGGGGGGCGGCACTTTTGGGTCTGCTCATCACCCATATCTGCAGCTACTGGAGACGTTAATCCATCCCTTTGTATCGGCGGCAAGTAAATCCTTGTCGTGTCTGACCTAACACCTGACCCACATCATCACGGCCACGTCATGAGCTACACCCTTGCTATGCGCCCCCCCCCCCCCTGCCACACACACAACCTGTAACCTGTTGAGGATTAAGGAAACTTATAAAGTTTAAGTATGTTTGGTGTGTATTTAAAGCATACTATATTTGAGTATGTGAAAGTACAGTAATATTATAATGGTACACAAACTATTTAATATATGTATATATATATATACGAGTGAGTCACTGTGCAATATGTATTTTTTGTGGGGGCACGGGGGGGGGGGGGGGGAAGCAAACTCAAGGGCCGCCCCGGGCGGCACACACTCTAGCTACGCCACTGCTGTCTGATGACACCGGAAATACTGCAATCAACGATCGCGATACCACAACAGCTGTACAGACAAAATGAGAAACACTCACTTACTATCGTCTCAATACGGGATATTCTTAACACTCGGATATTGTTTGTAACGCGTCACTGTTGGGTGTTTGTTTTTCTAGTTTCACAAAACACCGACGCCTTGGTACGTAGACTGATATGTCGTTTTCGTACTCACACGAGCTGCAATTCCTGGTGTGTCGATCACCGTATCTTCCGCTATCTTTGAGCGTGAAGAGAGAGAAAGGGACGTATACTGATATATCATCCGTTTGATGTAAGTTTGGGAGTGCTACTCTCTGAGTAGTGTACCCATCGAGGGAGAACGGTATGGGTACGTCGTTCCCCCTCGAGGGAAGACGGAGCCATCCACTGCGGCTCTCAAATAACGTCTTCCTCTAGTCAAGGATATCAAACTACTGCTCGCTTTAGGTGGCCAGAGAGCCGGCTGCTTATGCCTTTGCTCAGCATAGTATGACGCAGCTTCTTGTGGGCACACCTTATCAGGTGCATTGCACATGCCACCTCATAACCAGTGGAAAGTTACAGAGGGTGAATCTGAATATAAATTAGATGTAAGTAATCCATTTATATAATACTTCTGTTGATGAGACAGGGGCCATTACATCACAGCAGAACAAGCAAGAGTGTAACAGCAGCAGCAGTAAGAGTGTGACAGCAGCAGCAGCAAGAGTGTGACAGCAGCAGCAGCAAGAGTGTGACAGCAGCAGCAGCAAGAGTGTGACAGCAGCAGCAGCAAGAGTGTAACAGCAGAGCAAGCAAGAGTGCAACAGCAGCAGCAACAAGATTGTGACAGTAGCAGCAGCAAGAGTGTGACAGCAGCAGCAGCAGGAGGAGTGTAACAGCAGAACAAGCAAGAGTGTAACAGCAGCAGCAGCAAGAGTGTGACAGCAGCAGCACCAAGAGTGTAACAGCAGAACAAGCACGAGTGTAATAGCAGCAGCAGCAAGAGTGTGACAGCAGCAGCAGCAAGAGTGTGACAGCAGCAGCAGCAGGAGTGTAACAGGAGAACAAGCCAGAGTGTGACAGCAGCAGTAGGAGTGTGACAGCAGCAGCAGCAGCAAGAGTGTGACAGCAGCAATAGCAGCAGCAGCAAGAGTGTAACAGCAGCAGCAACAAGATTGTGACAGCAGCAGCAGCAAGAGTGTAGCAGCAAAACAAGCAAGAGTGGAACAGCAGCAGCAGCAAGAGTGTGACAGCAGCAGCAGCAGCAGGAGTGTAACAGCAGAACAAGCAAGAGTGTAACAGCAGTAGCAGCAAGAGTGTGAGAGCAGCAGCAGCAAGAGTGTGACAGCAGCAGCAGCAGAAGTGTAACAGCAGAACAAGCCAGAGTGTCACAGCAGCAGCAAGAGTGTGACAGCAGCAGCAGCAGGAGGAGTGTAAGAGCAGAACAAGCAAGAGTGTAACAGCAGAACAAGCACGAGTGTAATAGCAGCAGCAGCAAGAGTGTGACAGCAGCAGCAGCAGGAGTGTAACAGCAGAACAAATCAGAGTGTCACAGCAGCAGTAGGAGTGTGACAGCAGAAGCAGCAAAAGTATGACAGCAGCAGCAGCACGAGTGTGACAGCAGCAGCAGCAAAAGTTTGACAGCACCAGCAGCAGGAGTGTGACAGCAGCAGCAGCAAGAGTGTGACAGCAGCAGCAGCATGAGTGTGACAGCAGCAGCAGCAAAAGTATGACAGCAGCAGGAGTGTGACAGTAGCAGCAACAAGAATGTGACAGCAGCAGCAGCACGAGTGTGACAGCGGCAGCAGCAGGAAAAGTATGAAAGCAGCAGCAGTAGGAGTGTGACAACAGCAGCAACAGCAGCAGCAGGTGGAGTGTGACAGCACCAGCCGCAGCAGCAGGAGTTTGACAGCAGCAGCAGCAGCAAGAGTGTGGCAGCAGCAGCAGGAAGAGTGCGATAGCAGCAGCAGCAAAAGTGTGACAGTAACAGAAGAAGCAAGAGTGTGACGACATGAACTGGAGCAGGAGTGTGACAGAGACAGCGGCAAGAGTGTGACAGCAGCAGCAGCAGGAGTGTGACACAAACAGCAGCAAGAGTGTGACGAGAGCACCAGCAAGAGTGTGACAGCAGTAGCAGCAAGGGTGTGACAGCAGCAGTAGCATGAGTGTGACAGCAGCAGCAGCAGGGGTGTGACACCAGCAGCAGCAAGAGTGTGACAGCAGCAGTAGCAAGACTGTGACAGAAGCAGCAGCAGGGGTGTGAAACCAGCAGCAGCAAGAGTGTGACAGCAGTAGCAGCAAGAGTGTGACAGGAGTAGCAGTAGTAGGAGTGTGACAGCAGCAGCAGTAGGGGCAGCAGCAGCAGCAGGAGTGTGACAGCAGCAGCAGCAGCAAGATTGTGACAGCAGCAGCAGCAAGAGTGTGGCAGTAGAAGCAGCAGGACTGTGATGAGAGCAGCGGCAGGAGTGTGAGAGCAGCAGCAGCAGCAGCACCAGCAGCAGCAGCAGCAGCAGCAGCAGCAGCAGCATGAGTGTGACAGCAGCAGCAACAGCAGCAGCAACAGTAGGAGTGTTACAGCAGCAGCAGCAAGATTGAGACAGCAGCAGCAGCAAGAGTGTGACGATAGCAGCAGCAGGAGTATGACAGCAGCAGCAGCAGGAGTGTGACACCATCATCAGCAAGAGTGTGAAAGCAGTAGCAGTAGTAAGAGTGTGACAGCAGCATAAGCAGCAGGAGTGTGACAGCAGCAGCAAGATTGTGACAGTATCAGCAGCAAGAGTGTGACGACAGCAGCAGCAGCAAGAGTGTGACAGCACCTGCAGCAAGATTGTGACAGCAGCAGCAGCAAGAGTGTGACAGTAGCAGCAGCAGGAGTGTGATGAGAGCAGCAGCAAGAGTGTGACAGCAGTAGCAGCAAGGGTGTGACAGCAGCAGCAGCAGGGGTGTGACAGTAGCAGCAGCAAGAGTGTGACAGCAGCAGCAGCAAGAGTGTGACAGCAGCAGCAGCAGGGGTGTGACACCAGCAGCAGCAAGAGTGTGACAGCAGTAGCAGCATGAGTGTGACAGGAGTAGCAGCAGCAGGAGTGTGACAGCAGCAGAAGCAGCAAGAGTGTGACAGCAGCAATAGCAAGATTGTGACAGCAGCAGAAGCAAGAGTGTGACAGTAGCAGCACCAGGAGTGAGATGAGAGCAGCAGCAGGAGTATGACAGCAGCAGCAAGATTGTGACAGTAGCAGCAGCAGTAGTGTGACAGCAGCAGCAGCAGGAATGCGACAGCAGCAGCAGCAGCAAGACTGTGACAGTAGCAGCAGCAGCAGCAAAGATTGTGACAGCAGCAGCAGCAGGAGTGTGACAGCAGCAGCAGCAGCAGCAGCAGCACCAGCAACAGCACCACCACCACCACCAGCAGCAGCAGCAGCAGCAGCAAGAGTGTGACAGCAGCAGCAAGATTGTGACAGAAGCAGCAGGAGTGTTACAGCAGCAGCAGGAGTGTGATGAGAGCAGCAGCAGGAGAGTGACAGCAGCCGCAAGAGTGTGAAGACAGCAGCAGCAGCAGGAGTGTGACACCAGCAGCAGCAAGAGTGTGACAGCAGTAGCAGCATGAGTGTGACATGAGTAGCAGCAGCAGGAGTATGACAGCAGCATAAGCAGCAGGAGTGTGACAACAGATGCAAGATTGTGACAGTATCAGCAGCAAGAGTGTGACGACAGCAGCAGCAGCAAGAGTGTGACAGCACCTGCAGCAAGATTGTGACAGCAGCAGCAGCAAGATTGTGACAGTAGCAGCAGCAGGAGTGTGATGAGAGCAGCAGCAGGAGTGTGACAGCAGCAGAAGCAGCAAGAGTGTGACAGTAGCAGCAGCAAGATTGTGACAGCAGCAGCAGCAAAGATTGTGACAGCAGCAGCAGCAGGAGTGTGACAGCAGCAGCAGCAGCAGCAGCAGCAGCAGCACCACCACCACCAGTAGCAGCAGCAGCAGCAGCAGCAGCAAGATTGTGACAGTAGCAGCAGGAGTGTTACAGCAGCAGCAGGAGTGTGATGAGAGCAGCAGCAGGAGAGTGACAGCAGCCGCAAGAGTGTGAAGACAGCAGCAGCAGCAGGAGTGTGACAGCAGCATCAGCAAGAGTGTGTCAGCAGCATCAGCAAGATTGTGACAGCAGCAGCAGCAGCAAGAGTGTGACAGTAGCAGCAGCAGGTGTATGATGAGAGCAGCAGCAGGAGTGTGACAACAGCAGAAGCAGCAAGAGTGTGACAGCAGCAGCACGAGTGTGACAGCACCTGCAGCAAGATTTTGACAGCAGCAGCAGCAAGAGTGTGAAAGTAGCAGCAGCAGGAGTGTGATGAGAGCAGCAGCAGGAGTGTGACAGCAGCAGAAGCAGCAAGAGTGTGACAGCAGCAGTAGCAAGATTGTGACAGCAACAGAAGCAAGAGAGTAAGAGTAGCAGCACCAGGAGTGAGAAGAGAGCAGCAGCAGGATTATGACAGCAGGAAGCAGCAGGAAGATTGTGACAGTAGCAGCAGCAGGAGTTTGACAGAAGCAGCAGCAGGAATGCGACAGCGGCAGCAGCAGCAAGATTGTGACAGTAGCAGCAGCAGCAGAAGCAGCAGCAGCAGCAACATTGTGACAGCAGCAGCAGCAGGAGTGTGACAGCAGCAGCAGCAGCAGCAGCAGCCGCAGCAGCACCAGCAGCAGCAGCCGCAGCAGCATCAGCAGCAGGAGTGTGACAGCAGCAGCAAGATTGTGACAGTAGCAGCAGGAGTGTTACAGCAGCAGCAGGAGTGTGATGAGAGCAGCAGCAAGAGTGTGACAGCAGCCGCAAGAGTGTGAAGACAGCAGCAGCAGCAAGAGTGTGACAGCAGCACCAGCAAGATTGTGACAGCAGCAGCAGCAAGAGTGTGACAGTAGCAGCAGCAGGAGTGTGATGAGAGGAGCAGCAGGAGTGTGACAGCAGCAGAAGCAGCAGGAGTGTGACAGCAGCAGCACGAGTGTGAAGACAGCAGCAGCAGCAAGAGTGTGACAGCAGCAGCAGCAAGAGTGTGACAGTAGCAGCAGCTTGAGTGTGATGAGAGCAGCAGCAGGAGTGTGACAGCAGCAGAAACAGCAAGAGTGTGACAGCAGAAAGCAGCAAGATTGTGACAACAGCAGCAGCAAGATTGTGACAGTAGCAGCAGCAGGAGTATCACAGCAGCAGATGCAGGAGTGTGACATCAGCAGCAGCAGCAAGACTGTGACAGTAACAGCAGCAGGAGTGTGACAGCAGCAGCAGCAGGAGTGTGACAGCAGCAGCAGCAAGATTGTGACAGTAGCAGCAGGAGCAAGATTGTGATAGCAGCACTAGGAGGAGTGTGATAGCAGCAGCAGCAGGAGGAGGAGTGTGACAGCAGCAGCAGGAGTGTGATGAGAGCAGCAGCAGGAGTGTGACAGCAGCAGAAGCAGCAAGAGTGTGACAGTAGCAGCAGCAAGATTGTGAGAGCAGCAGCAGCAAGAGTGTGACAGTAGCAGCAGCTTGAGTGTGATGAGAGCAGTAGCAGGAGTGTGACAGCAGCAGAAGCAGCAAGAGTGTGACAGCAAAAAGCAGCAAGAGTGTGACAGCAGCAGTAGCAAGATTGTGACAGCAGCAGAAGGAAGAGTGTGACAGTAGCAGCACCAGGTGTGAGAAGAGAGCAGCAGCAGGAGTGTGACAGCAGCAGAAGCAGCAAGAGTGTGACAGCTGCAGCACGAGTGTGAAGACAGGAGGAGCAGCAAGAGTGTGACAGCAGCAGCAGCAAGATTGTGACAGCAGCAGCAGCAGCAAGAGTGTGACAGTTGCAGCAGCTTGAGTGTGATGAGAGCAGCAGCAGGAGTGTGACAGCAGCAGAAGCAGCAAGAGTGTGACAGCAGAAAGCAGCAAGATTGTGACAACGGCAGCAGCAAGAGTGTGACACTAGCAGCAGCAGGAGTATCACAGCAGCAGATGCAGGAGTGTGACAGCAGCAGCAGCAGCAAGACTGTGACAGTAGCAGCAGCAGGAGTTTGACAGCAGCAGCAGCAGGAGTGTGACAGCAGCAGCAGCAGCAAGATTGTGACAGTAGCAGCAGGAGGAAGATTGTGACAGCGTCAGCAGGAGGAGTGTGACAGCAGCAGCAGCAGGAGGAGGAGTGTGACAGCAGCAGCAGGAGTGTGATGAGAGCATTAGCAGAAGTGTGACAGTAGCAGCATCAAGAGTGTGACAGCAGCAGCAGGAGTGTGACAGTAGCTGCCGCAGGAGTGTGATGAGAGCAGCAGCAGGAGTGTGACAGTAGCAGAAGCACCAAGAGTGTGACAGCAGCAGCAGTAAGATTGAGAGAGCAGCAGCAGCAGCAGCAAGAGTGTGACAGTAGCAGCAGCAGGAGTGTGATGAGAGCAGCTGCAGCAGGAGTGTGACAGCAGGAGCAGCAGCAGCAAGATTGTGACAGTAGCAGCAGCACGAGTGGGACGATAGCAGCAGCAGGAGTATGACAGCAGCAGCAGCAGGAGTGTGATTGCAGCAGAAGAAGCAGGAGTGTGACAGCAGCAGCAAGATTGTGACAGTAGCAGCAGCAAGAGTGTGACGACAGCAGCAGCAGGAGTGTGATTGCAGCAGAAGCACTAGGAGTGTGACAGCAGCAGCAAGATTGTGACAGCAGCAGCAGCAGCAAAAGTGTGACAGCAACAGCAGGAAGAGAGTGATAGCAACAGCAGCAACATTGTGACGGAAGCTGCAGCAAGAGTGTGACAGCAGCCGCAGCAGCAAAAGCGTGACAGCAGCAGCATCAGGAGTGTAATATCAGCAGCAGCAGGAGTGTGACAGCAGAAGCAGAAGAGTGTAACAGCAGAAGCAGCAACAAAAGTGTGACAGCAGCAGCAAAAGTGTGACAGCAGCAGCAAGAGTGACAGGAACCGCAGCCGTAGTGTGACAGCAACAGCAGGAAGAGTGTGACAGCAACAGTAGCAAGACTGTTACAGCAGCAGCAGCAAGAGTGTGAAGAGAGCAGCAGCAAGTGTGACAGCAGCAGCAGCAGGAGTGTGACACCAGCAGCAGCAAGAGTGTGACAGCAGCAGCAGCAGCAGCAAGAGTGTGACAGCAACAGCAGAAAAAGTGTGACAACAACAGCAGCAAGAGTGTGACATCAACAGCAGCAGCAATAGCAGAAAGATTGCGACAGCAATAACAGCAAAAGTGTGACAACAACAGCAGCAAGAGTGTGACAGCAACAACAGCAGGAGGAGTGTGACAGCAGCAGCAGTCGCAAGAGAGTTTTAGCAGCAGCAGCAGCAGCAGCAGGAGTGTGACAGGAGCTGCAGCAGCAGCAAGACTGTGACAGCAGCAGCAGTACGAGTGTGACAGCAGCAACAGCAGCAGCAGCAGCAGCAGCAGCAGCAAGAGTGTGACAGCAGCAGCAGCAAGAGTGTGACAGGAGCAGCAGTAGGAGTGAGACAGTAACAGCAGCAAGAGTGTGACAGCAGCAGGAGTGTGACAGGGGCAGCAGCAAAAGTGTGACACCAGCAGCAGCACGAGAATGACAGCAGCAGCAGCAAAAATGTTAAAGCAACAGCAGCAGGAGAGGTGTGACAGCAGTAGCAACATCAAGAGTGTGAAAGCAGCAGCAGCAGCAGGTGTGACCCCAACAGCAGCCGCAGCAGTGTGACAGCGGCAGCAGCAGCAGGATTATGACACCAGCAGCAGCAAGAGAGTGATATCAGCAGCAGCAGGAGTGTGACAGTCGCAGCAAATTGTGACGGCAGCACCAGGAGTGTGACAGCAACGGCATGAAGAGTGTGACAGCAACAGCAGCAAGAGTGTGACAGCAGCAGAAGCAGCAGGAGAGTGACAGCAGCAACAAGACTGTGACGGCAGCACCAGCAGTGTGACAGCAACAGCATGAAGAGTGTGACAGCAACAGCAGCAAGAGTGTGACAGCAGCAGCAAGACTTTGACCGCAGCAGCAGGAGTGTGACAGGAACAGGATACGGAGTGTGACAGCAACAGCAGCAAGTGTGTGACAGCGCCTGCAGCAGGAGTGTGACAGCAGCAGCAACAGCAGCCGCAGCAGGAGTGTAACAGCAGCAGTAGCAGGAGTGTGACAGCAGCAGCAGCAAAAATGTGACAGCAGCAACAGCATGAGTTTGACAGCAGCAGCAGCAGCAAGAATGTTACGGCAACAGCAGCAGGAGAAATGTGACAGCAGTAGCAACAACAAGAGTGTGAAAGCAGCAGCAGCAGCAGCACGTGTGACAGCAGCAGCAGCAGCAAGACTGTGACAGCAGCAGCAGCAGCACGAGTGTGGCAACAGCAGCAGCAGCATCAAGAGTGTGAGAGAAGAAGCAGCAAAAGTACGACAAAAGCAGCAGCAGCAGCAGCAGCAGCACGAGTGTGACGGCAGCAGCAGCAAAAGTGGGACAACCGCAGCAGCAAGAGTGTGACGGTAGCAGCAGCAAAAGTGTGAAAACAGCAGCAGCAATTGTGTGACAGCAGCAGCAGCAGCAAAAGTGTGACAACAGTAGTAGCAGGAGTGTGAAAGCAGCAGTAGCAAGAAAGTGACAGCAACAACAGCAGGAGAAGTGTGACAGCAGTAGCAACAGCATGAGTTTTAAAGCAGCAGCAGCAGCAGGTGTGATAGGAACAGAAGCCGCAGCAGTGTGACAGCGTCAGCAGCAGCAGGAGTATGACACTACCAGCAGCAAGGGTGTGACATCAGCAGCAGCAGGAATGTGACAGCAGCAGCAAATTGTGACGGCAGCAGCAGGAATGTGACAGCAATAGTATGAAGAGTGTGACAGCAACAGCAGCAAGAGAGTGATAGCAGCAGCAAGACTGTGACGGCAGCATCAGGAGTGTGACAACAACAGCATAAAGAGTGTGACAGTAACAGCAGCAAGAGTGTGACAGCAGCAGCAAGACTGTTACGGCAGCAGCAGGAGGGTGACAGCAACAGCAGCAGGAGTGTGACAGCAGCAGCAGGAGTGTGACAGCAGCAGCAGGAGTGTTACAGCAGCAGCAGCAAGAGTGTGATAATAGCCGAAGCAGCAGGAGTGTAACAGCAGAAGCAGCAAGAGTGTGACAGCAGCAGCAGCAGGAGTGTGACAGCAGCAGCAGGAAGATTGTGACAGCAGCAGCAGCAGGAGTGTGACACCAGCAGCAGCAGGAGTGTGACAGCAGCAGCAGCAGGAGTGTGACAGCAGCAGCAGGGGTGTGACAGCAGCAGCAAGAGTTTGACAGCAAAAGCAGAAGAGCGTGACAGCAGAAGCAGAAGAGTGTGACAGCAGAAACAGCAGGAGTGTAACATCGGAAGCAGCAAGAGTGTGATAGCAGCAGCAGCAGGAGTGTGACAGCAGCAGCAGGAAGAGTGTGACAGAAGAAGCAGCAGGAGTGTAACAGCAGAAGCAGCAAGAGTGTGACAGCAGCAGCAGCAGCAGCATCAAGAGTGTGACGGTAGCAGCAGCAAAAGTGTGAAAACAGCAGCAGCAATAGTGTGACAGCAGCAGCAGCAGGATTGTGACAGTATTAGCAGCAGGAGTGTGAAAGGAGCAGCAGGAGTGTGACAGCAGCAGCAGCAAAAGTGTGACACGAGCAGCAGCACGAGTATGACAGCAGCAGCAGCAAGAATGTTACAGTAACAACAGCAGGAGATGTGTGAAAGCAGTAGCAACAGCAAGAGTGTGAAAGCAGCAGCAGCAGCAGGTGTGATAGCAACAGAAGCTTCAGCAGTGTGACAGCGTCAGCAGCAGCAGGAGTATGACACTAGCAGCAGCAAGAGTGTGACATCAGCAGCAGCAGGAATGTGACAGCAGCAGCAAATTGTGACGGCAGGAGCAGGAGTGTGACAGCAATAGTATGAAGAGTGTGACAGTAACAGCAGCAAGAGAGTGACAGCACCAGCAAGACTGTGATGGCAGCAGCAGGAGTGTGACAACAACAGCACAATGAGTGTGACAGAAAAAGCGGCAAGAGTGTGACAGCAGCAGCAAGACTGTTACGGCAGCAGCAGGAAGGTGACAGCTGCAGCAACAGAAGTGTGACAGCAGCAGCAGCAGGAGTGTGACAGCAGCAGCAGGAGTGTTACAGCAGCAGCAGGAAGAGTATGACAATAGCAGAAGCAGCAGGAGTGTAACAGCAGAAGCAGCCAGAGTGTGACAGCAGCAGCAGCAGGAAGATTGTGACAGCAGCAGCAGCAGGAGTGTGACAGCAGCAGCAGGGGTGTGACAACAGCAGCAAGAGTTTGACAGCAAAAGCAGATGAGTGTGACAGCAGAAGCAGAAGAGTGTGACAGCAGAAGCACCATGAGTGTAACATTGGAAGCAGCAAGAGTGTGAGAGCAGCAGCTGTAGGAGTGTGACAGCATCAGCAGGAAGAGTGTGACAGAAGAAGCAGCAGGAGTGTAAGAGCAGAAGCAGCAAGAGTGTGACAGCAGCAGCAGCCGCAAGAGTGTGACAGCAACAGCAGCAAGAGTGTGACAGCAGCAGCAGCAAGAGTGTGACAGCAGCAGCAGCAAAAGTGTGATAGTAGCAGCAGAAGTGTAACAGCAGCAGCAGGAGTGTAATATCAGCAGTAGCAGGAGTGTGACAGCAGAAGCAGCAGGAGTGTAACAGAAGAAGCAGCAAGAGTGTGACAGCAGCAGCAGCAGCAGGAGTGTGACAGCAGCAACCGCAAGAGTGTGAGAGAAGCAGCAACAAAAGTGTGACAGCAGCAGCAGCAAAAGGGTAACAGCAGCAGCAAGAGAGTGACAGCAACACCAGCCGTTGTGTGACAGCAACAGCAGGACGAGTGAGAAAGCAACAGTAGCAAGACTATTGCAACAGCAGCAGCAGCAGCAGCGATGTGACAGCAGCAGCAGCAGCAGCAGCAGCAGCAAGAGTGTGATGAGAGCAGCAGCAGGAGTGGACTGCAGCAGCAGAAAGAGTGTGACAGCAGCAGCAGCAAGAGTATGACTGCAGCAGCAGCAAGTGTGACAGCAGCAGCAGCAGGAGTGTGACACCAGCAGCAGCAAGAGTGTGACAGCAGCAGCGGCAGCAAGAATGTGACAGCAACAGCAGTACAAGTGTGACAACAACAGCAGCAAGAGTGTGACAGCAACAGCAGCAGCAAGGGTGCGACAGCAATAACAGCAAAAGTGTGACAACAACAGCAGGAGGAGCGTGACTGCAGCAGCAGAAGCAAGAGAGTTTCAGCAGCAGCAGCAGCAGCAGCAGAAGAGTGTGACAGGAGCAGGAGCAGCAGCAAGACTGTGACAGCAGCAGGAGCACGAGTGTGACAGCAGCAGCAGCCGCAGCATGAGTGTCCCAGCAAAGGCAGCAGCAGTAGCAGCATGAGTGCGACAGCATCAACAGGAAAAGTGTGGCAGCAGCAGCAGTAGCATCAAGAGTGTGAGAGAAGTAGCAGCAAAAGTGTGACAACAGCAGCAGCAAGAGTGTGACGGTAGCAGCAGCAAAAGTGTGAAAACAGCAGCAGCAAGAGTGTGACAGCAGCAGCAGGACGAGTGTGGCAGCAGCAGCAGCCGCAGCATGAGTGTGACAGCAAAGGCAGCAGCAGTAGCAGCATGAGTGCGACAGCATCAAGAGGAAAAGTGTGACAACAACAGCAGCAAGAGTGTGACAGAAACTACAGCAGGAGGAGTGTGACATCAGCAACAGCAGCAGCAGCATCTGCACCAGCACGAGTGTGACAACAACTGCAGCCGCAGCAGTAGGAGTGTGTCAGAAGCAGCAGCAGCAGCAGCATCAGCAGCAGCAGCAGCAGCAAGACTGTGACAGCAGCAGCAGGACGAGTGTGGCAGCAGCAGCAGGAGTGTTACAGCAGCAGCAGGAAGAGTATGACAATAGCAGAAGCAGCAGGAGTGTAACAGCAGAAGCAGCCAGAGTGTGACAGCAGCAGCAGCAGGAAGATTGTGACAGCAGCAGCAGCAGGAGTGTGACAGCAGCAGCAGGGGTGTGACAACAGCAGCAAGAGTTTGACAGCAAAAGCAGATGAGTGTGACAGCAGAAGCAGAAGAGTGTGACAGCAGAAGCACCATGAGTGTAACATTGGAAGCAGCAAGAGTGTGAGAGCAGCAGCTGTAGGAGTGTGACAGCATCAGCAGGAAGAGTGTGACAGAAGAAGCAGCAGGAGTGTAAGAGCAGAAGCAGCAAGAGTGTGACAGCAGCAGCAGCCGCAAGAGTGTGACAGCAACAGCAGCAAGAGTGTGACAGCAGCAGCAGCAAGAGTGTGACAGCAGCAGCAGCAAAAGTGTGATAGTAGCAGCAGAAGTGTAACAGCAGCAGCAGGAGTGTAATATCAGCAGTAGCAGGAGTGTGACAGCAGAAGCAGCAGGAGTGTAACAGAAGAAGCAGCAAGAGTGTGACAGCAGCAGCAGCAGCAGGAGTGTGACAGCAGCAACCGCAAGAGTGTGAGAGAAGCAGCAACAAAAGTGTGACAGCAGCAGCAGCAAAAGGGTAACAGCAGCAGCAAGAGAGTGACAGCAACACCAGCCGTTGTGTGACAGCAACAGCAGGACGAGTGAGAAAGCAACAGTAGCAAGACTATTGCAACAGCAGCAGCAGCAGCAGCGATGTGACAGCAGCAGCAGCAGCAGCAGCAGCAGCAAGAGTGTGATGAGAGCAGCAGCAGGAGTGGACTGCAGCAGCAGAAAGAGTGTGACAGCAGCAGCAGCAAGAGTATGACTGCAGCAGCAGCAAGTGTGACAGCAGCAGCAGCAGGAGTGTGACACCAGCAGCAGCAAGAGTGTGACAGCAGCAGCGGCAGCAAGAATGTGACAGCAACAGCAGTACAAGTGTGACAACAACAGCAGCAAGAGTGTGACAGCAACAGCAGCAGCAAGGGTGCGACAGCAATAACAGCAAAAGTGTGACAACAACAGCAGGAGGAGCGTGACTGCAGCAGCAGAAGCAAGAGAGTTTCAGCAGCAGCAGCAGCAGCAGCAGAAGAGTGTGACAGGAGCAGGAGCAGCAGCAAGACTGTGACAGCAGCAGGAGCACGAGTGTGACAGCAGCAGCAGCAGCAACCGCAGCATGAGTGTCCCAGCAAAGGCAGCAGCAGTAGCAGCATGAGTGCGACAGCATCAACAGGAAAAGTGTGGCAGCAGCAGCAGTAGCATCAAGAGTGTGAGAGAAGTAGCAGCAAAAGTGTGACAACAGCAGCAGCAAGAGTGTGACGGTAGCAGCAGCAAAAGTGTGAAAACAGCAGCAGCAAGAGTGTGACAGCAGCAGCAGGACGAGTGTGGCAGCAGCAGCAGCCGCAGCATGAGTGTGACAGCAAAGGCAGCAGCAGTAGCAGCATGAGTGCGACAGCATCAAGAGGAAAAGTGTGACAACAACAGCAGCAAGAGTGTGACAGAAACAACAGCAGGAGGAGTGTGACATCAGCAACAGCAGCAGCAGCATCTGCACCAGCACGAGTGTGACAACAACTGCAGCCGCAGCAGTAGGAGTGTGTCAGAAGCAGCAGCAGCAGCAGCATCAGCAGCAGCAGCAGCAGCAAGACTGTGACAGCAGCAGCAGGACGAGTGTGGCAGCAGCAGCAGCAAGACTGTGACAGCAGCAGCAGGACGAGTGTGGCAGCAGCAGCAGTAGCATCAAGAGTGTGAGAGAAGTAGCAGCAAAAGTGTGACGGTAGCAGCAACAAAAGTGTGAAAACAGCAGCAGCAAGAGTGTGACAGCAGCAGCAGGACGAGTGTGGCAGCAGCAGCAGTAGCATCAAGAGTGTGAGAGAAGTAGCAGCAAGAGTGTGACGGTAGCAGCAGCAAAAGTGTGAAAACAGCAGTAGCAAGAGTGTGACAGCAGCAGCAGCAAAAGAGTGACAACAGCAGTAGCAGGAGTGTGAAAGCAGCAGCAGCAAGAGTGTCACAGCAGCAGCAGCAGGAGTGTGACAGTAATAGCAGCAGGAGTGTGAAAGAAGCAGCAGGAGTGTGACAGCAGCAGCAACCAAAGTGTGACACCAGCAGCAGCAAGAATGTTACAGCAACAACAGCAGGAGAAGTGTGACAGCAGTAGCAACAGCAAGAGTGTGAAAGCAGCAGCAGCAGCAGGTGTGACAGCAACAGAAGCCGCAGCAGTGTGACAGAGTCAGCAGCAGCAGGAGTATGACACTAGCAGCAGCAAGAGTGTGATATCAGCAGCAGCAGGAGTGTGACAACTGCAGCAAATTGTGACGCCAGCAGCAGGAGTGTGACAGCAACAGCATAAAGAGTGTGACAGCAACAGCAGCAAGATTGTGACAGCATCAGCAAGACTGTTATGGCAGTAGCAGGAGTGTGACAGCAGCAGCAGCAGGAGTGTGACAGCAGCAGCGGGAGTGTTACAGCAGCAGCAGCAAGAGTGTGACAATAGCAAAAGCAGCAGGAGTGTAACAGCAGAAGCAGCAAGAGTGTGACAGCAGCAACAGCAGGAGTGTGACAGCAGCAGCAGGAAGATTGTGACAGCAGCTGCAGCAGGAGTGTGACACTAGCAGCAGCAGGAGTGTGACAGCAGCAGCAGCAGGAGTGTGACAGCAGCAGCAGGAGTGTGACAGCAGCAGCAAGAGTTTGACAGCAGAAGCAGAAGTGTGTGACAGGAGAAGCAGAAGAGTGTGATAGCAGAAGCAGCAGAGTGTAGCAGTAGAAGCACCAAGAGTGTGACTGCAGCAGGGGTGTAACAGCAGAAGCAGCTAGTGTGTTGACAGAAGCAGCAGCAAGAGTGTGACTGTAACAGCAGCAAGAGTGTGACAGTACCAGCAGCAAGATTGTGACAGCAGCAGCAGCAAAAGTGTGACAGCAGCAGCAGAAGTGTGACAGCAGCAGCAGCAGGACTGTAATATCAGCAGCAGCAGGAGTGTGACAGCAGAAGCAGCAGGAGTGTAACAGAAGAAGCAGCAAGAGTGTCACAGCAGCAGCAGCAGGAGTGTGACAGCAGCAACAGCAAGAGTGTGAGAGAAGCAGCAACAAAAGTGTGACAGCAGCAGCAAAAGGGTGACAGCAGCAGCAAGAGAGTGACAGCAACCGCAGCAATAGTGTGACAGCAAGAGCAGGACGAGTGTGACAACAACCGTAGCAAGACTGTTACAGCAGCAGCAGCAGGGATGTGACAGCAGCAACAGCAGCAGCAAGAGTTTGATGAGAGCAGCAGCAGGAGTGTGACTGCAGGAGCAGCAAGTGTGACAGCAGCAGCAGCAGGACGAGTGTGGCAGCAGCAGCAGTAGCATCAAGAGTGTAAGCAGCAGCAAAAGTGTGACAACAGCAGAGGAAAGAGTGTGACAGTAGCAGCAGCAAAAGTGTGAAAACAGCAGCAGCAATAGTGTGACAGGAACAGCAGCAAAAGTGTGACAACAGCAGCAGCCTGAGTGTGACAGCAGCAGCAGTAGGAGTGTGACAGCAACAGCAGCAGGAGGAGTGTGACAGCAGCAGCAGCAGCAGCAAGAGTGTGAAAGGAGCAGCAGGAGTGTGACAGGCGCAGCAGCAAAAGTGTGAAACGACAGCAGCACGAGTATGACAGTAGCAGCAACAAGAATTTTGCAGCAATAGCAGCAGGAGATGTGTGACAGCAGTAGCAACAGCAAGAGTGTGAAAGCAGCAGCAGCAGCAGCA
This sequence comes from Homarus gammarus, assembly GCA_958450375.1. Taxonomy (NCBI): domain Eukaryota; kingdom Metazoa; phylum Arthropoda; class Malacostraca; order Decapoda; family Nephropidae; genus Homarus; species Homarus gammarus. The sequence continues at coordinate 87,572 of CAUDMG010000117.1, read as the reverse complement.
GCAGTGTGACAGCAACGGCAAGAAGAGTTTGACAGCAGCAGTAGCAGGAGTGTGACAGCAGCAACAAAACTGAGACGGCAGCAGCAGCAGTGTGACGGCAACAGTATGAGAGTGTGATAGCAACAGCAGAAAGAGTGTGACAGCAGCAGCAAGACTGTGACGGCAGCAGCAGGAGTGTGACAGCAACAGCATGAAGAGTGTGACAGCACCAGCAGCAGGATTGTGACAGCAGCAGCAGCAGCCGCAGCAGGAGTGTGACAGTAGCAGTAGCAAGAGTGTGACAGTAGCAGCAGCAAGAGTGTGACAGTAGCAGCAATAAGAGTGTGACAGCAGCAGCAAGAGTGTGACAGCAGCAGCAGCAAGAGTGTGACAGTAGCAGCAGCAAGAGTGTGACAGTAGCAGCAGCAAGAGTGTGACAGTAGCAGCAGCAAGAGTGTGACAGCAGCAGCATCAGCAAGAGTGTGACAGCAGCAGCATCAGCAAGAGTGTGACAGCAGCAGCAGCAGCAGGAGTGTGACAGAAGCAGCAGCAGTGTGACAGCAGGTACAGCAGTAGTGTGTCGGCACAACCAGCTGCAGGAGTTTTACGGCAGTAGCAGCAGGAGTATGACGGTAGCAGCAGCATCAAGAGTGTGACAGCAGCAGCAGCAAAAGTGTGACAACAACAGCAGCAGTGATGTGACATCAGCAGCAGGAGTGTGACGGCGGCAGCACCAGCAAGAGTGTGACAACAGCAGCAGCAGCAATAGTGTGACAGCAGCAGCAGCAAGAGTGTAACAGCAGCAGCAGCAGAGGTGTGACAGCAGCAGCAGCACGAGTGTGACGACAGCAGAAGCAGAAAGTGTGTGACAGCAGAAGCAGCAGCATCAGTAAAAGTGTGACAGGAGCAGCAGCACGAGTGTGACGGCAGCAGCAGGAAAAGTGTGTCAACAGCAGCAGCAGGAGTGTGACATCAGCAGCAGTAGGAGTGTGACAGTAGCTGCAGCAAAAGTGTGACAACAGCAGCAGCAAGAGTGTGACAGCAGGAGCAGCAGGAGTGTGACAGCAGCTGCTGCAAGAGTGTGATGGTAGCAGCAGCAAAGATGTGACAACAGCAGCAGCAACAGTGTGACAGCTGCATCAGCAAAAGTGTGATAACAGCAGCAGCAGGAGTGTGACAGCAGCAGCAGTATGAGTGTGACGGCAGCAGCAGCAGCAACAGCAGCAGGAGTGTGACAGTAGCAGCAGCAAAAGTGTGACAACAGCAGCAGCAAGAGTTCAACAGCAGCAGCAGCAAAAATGTGACAACAGCAGCAGCACTAGTGTGACAGCAGCAGCTGCAAAAGTGTGACAACAGCAGCAGCAGGAGCGTGACAGCAGCAGCAGTGGGAGTGTGACAGCAACAGCAGCAGGAGGAGTGTGACAGCAGCACCAGCATCAAGAATGCGACAGGAGAAGCAGCAGGAGGAGTGTAACAGCAGAACAAGCAAGAGTGTAACAGCAGTAGTGCAAGAGTGTGACAGCAGCAGCAACAAGATTGTGACAGTAGCAGCAGCAAGAATGTGACAGCAGCAGGAGCAGGAGGAGTGTAAGAGCAGAACAAGCAAGAGTATAACAGCAGCAGCAGCAAGAGTGTGACAGCAGCAGCACCAAGAGTGTAACAGCAGAACAAACACGAGTGTAACAGCAGAACAAGCCAGAGTGTGACATCAGCAGTAGGAGTGTGACAGCAGCAGCAGCAGCAGGAGTGTGACAGCAGCAATAGCAGCAGCAGCAAGAGTGTAACAGCAGCAGCAACAAGATTGTGACAGCAGCAGCCAGCAAGAGTGTAGCCGCAAAAACAAGAAAGACGTGGAACCGCAGCAGCAGGAAGAGCTGTGGACAGCAGCAGCAGCAGAAGGTAACCAGCAGAAACAATGCACAAAGTGTAAAGCAGGAGTAGGAGTGTGACAGCAGGAGCAGCAAAAGTATGACAGCAGCAGCCGCATGAGTGTGACAGCAGCAGCAGCAAAAAGATTGCAGACCAGAAGCAGGGAGTGGACAGCAGCGCAGCAAAGAGTGGGACAGCAGCAGCAGCAGGAGGGGACAGCCGACAGCAGCAAAAATTATGACAGCAGCAGGAGTGTGACTTTAGCAAGCACCAAGAATGTGACAGCAGCAGCAGCACGAGTTGTGACAGCCGGCAAGCAGCAGGACAAAGTATGAAAGCAGCCGCAGTAGGAGTGTGAAAACCAGCAGCAAAACAGCAGCAGAGGTGGAGTGTGACAGCATACCGCAGCAGCAGGAGTTTGACAAGCAGCAGCGCAGCAGAGCTGTGGACAGCAGCAGCAGGAAGAGTGCGTTAGCAGCAGCAGCAAAGTGTGACAGGAAAAGGAAGCAAGCAAGAGGTGACGCATGACCTTCTCCTTGCGTGGTGACAGTGACAGCGGCAGAGGTGACAGCCAGAGCAGCAGGAGTGGGACACAAACGCAGCAAGAGTGTGCGAGAGACCACCAGCAAGGTGTGACAGCAGTAGCAGAAAGCGCGTGTGACAGGCAGCAGTAGCATAGTGTGACTAGCAGCAGAGCATGGTGGACACATGCAAGCAGCCAAGAGGATGACGAGCAGCAGTAGCAAGCGGACAGAGAAGCAGCAGCAGGGGTGTGAAACCAGCAGCAGCAAGAGTGTGACAGCAGTAGCAGCAAGAGTGTGACAGGAGTAGCAGTAGTAAGAGTGTGACAACAGCAGCAGCAGGGGCAGCAGCAGCAGCAGGAGTGTGACAGCAGTAGCAGCAGCAAGATTGTGACAGCAGCAGCAGCAAGAGTGTGGCAGTAGCAGCAGCAGGACTGTGATGAGAGCAGCGGCAGGAGTGTGAAGACAGCAGCAGCAGCAGGAGTGTGACAGCAGCATCAGCAAGAGTGTGACAGCAGCATCAGCAAGATTGTGACAGCAGCAGCAGCAAGAGTGTGACAGTAGCAGCAGCAGGAGTATGATGAGAGCAGCAGCAGGAGTGTGACAACAGCAGAAGCAGCAAGAGTGTGACAGCAGCAGCACGAGTGTGAAGACAGCAGCAGCAGCAAGAATGTGACAGTAGCAGCAGCTTGAGTGTGATGAGAGCAGCAGCAGGAGTGTGACAGTAGCAGAAGCAGCAAGAGCGTGACAGCAGGAGCAGCAAGATTGTGACAGCAGCAGCAGCAAGAGTGTGACACTAGCAGCAGCAGGAGTGTGACGAGAGCAGCAGCAGGAGTATCACAGTAGCAGCAGCAGGAGTGTGACAGCAGTAGCAGCAGGAGTGTGACAGCAGCAGCAGGAGGAGTGTGACAGCAGGAGCAGTAGCACGAGTGTGACAGTAGCAGCCGCAGGAGTGTGATGAGAGCAGCAGCAGGAGTGTGACAGTAGCAGAAGCAGCAAGAGTGTGACAGCAGCAGCAGCAAGAGTGTGACAGTAACAGCAGCAGGAGTGTGATGAGAGCAGCCGCAGTAGGAGTGTGACAGCACCAGCAGCAGCAGCAGGATTGTGACAGTAGCAGCATCAAGAGTGTGACGACAGCAGCAGTAGCAAGAGTGTGATACCAGCCGCAGGAGGGGTGTGACACCAGCAACAGCAAGAGTGTGACAAGAGTAGCAGTAGTAAGAGTGTGACAGCAGCAGCAACAGCAGCAGCAGGAGTGTGACAGCAGCAGCAGCAAGATTGTAACAGCAGCAGCAGTAAGAGTGTGACGATAGCAGCAGCAGGAGTATGACAGCAGCAACAGCAGGAGTGTGACAGCAGCATAAGCAGCAGCAGTGTGACAGGAGCAGCAAGTTTGTGACAGTATCAGCGGCAACAGTGTGACGACAGCAGCATCAGCACGAGTGTGACAGCACCTGCAGCAAGATTTTGACAGCAGCAGCATCAAGAGTGTGAAAGTAGCAGCAGCAGCAGCAGGAGTGTGACAGCACCAGAAGCAGCAAGAGTGTGACAGCAGCAGTAGCAAGATTGTGACAGCAACAGAAGCAAGAGAGTGAGAGTAGCAGCACCAGGAGTGAAAAGAGAGCAGCAGCAGGATTATGACAGCAGGCAGCAGCAGCAAGATTGTGACAGTAGCAGCAGCAGGAGTTTGACAGAAGCAGCAGGAGGAATGCGACAGCGGCAGCAGCAGCAAGATTGTGACAGTAGCAGCAGCAGCAGCAGCAGCAAGATTGTGACAGCAGCAGCAGCAGCAGGAATGTGACAGCAGCAGCAGCAGCAGCAGCAGCAGGAGCAGCAGCAGCAGCAGCAGCAGCCGCAGCAGCATCAGCAGCAGCAGCCGCAGCAGCATCAGCAGCAGGAGTCTGACAGCAGCAGCAAGATTGTGACAGTAGCAGCAGGAGTGTTACAGCAGCAGCAGGAGTGTGACAGCAGCCGCAAGAGAGTGAAGACAGCAGCAGCAGCAAGAGTGTGACAGCAGCACCAGCAAGATTGTGACAGCAGAAGCAGCAAGAGTGTGACAGTAGCAGCAGCAGGAGTGTGATGAGAGGAGCAGCAGGAGTGTGACAGCAGCAGAAGCAGCAGGAGTGTGACAGCAGCAGCACGAGTGTGAAGACAGCAGCAGCAGCAAGAGTGTGACAGCAGCAGCAGCAAGAGTGTGACAGTAGCAGCAGCTTGAGTGTGATGAGAGCAGCAGCAGGAGTGTGACAGCAGCAGAAGCAGCAAGAGTGTGAGAGCAGAAAGCAGCAAGATTGTGACAACAGCAGCAGCAAGATTGTGACAGTAGCAGCAGCAGGAGTATCACAGCAACAGATGCAGGAGTGTGACATCAGCAGCAGCAAGATTGTGAAAGTAGTAGCAGGAGCAAGATTGTGATAGCAGCTCTAGGAGGAGTGTGACAGCAGCAGCAGCAGGAGGAGGAGTGTGACAGCAGCAGCAGGAGTGTGATGAGAGCAGTAGCAGGAGTGTGACAGTAGCAGCAGCAAGAGTGTGACAGCAGCAGCAGCAAGATTGTGACAGCAGCAGCAGCAAGAGTGTGACAGTAGCAGCAGCTTGAGTGTGATGAGAGCAGCAGCAGGAGTGTGACAGCAGCAGAAGCCGCAAGAGTGTGACAGCAAAAAGCAGCAAGAGTGTGACAGCAGCAGTAGCAAGATTGTGACAGCAGCAGAAGGAAGAGTGTGACAATAGCAGTACCAGGTGTGAGAAGAGTGCAGCAGCATGAGTGTGACAGCAGCAGAAGCAGCAAGAGTGTGACAGCAGCAGCACGAGTGTGAAGACAGCAGGAGCAGCAAGAGTGTGACAGCAGCAGCAGCAAGATTGTGACAGCAGCAGCAGCAGCAGGAGTGTGACAGTAGCAGCAGCTTGAGTGTAATGAGAGCAGCAGCAGGAGTGTGACAGCAGCAGAAGCAGCAAGAGTGTGACAGCAGAAAGCAGCAAGATTGTGACAACGGCAGCAGCAAGAGTGTGACACTAGCAGCAGCAGGAGTATCACAGCAGCAGATGCAGGAGTGTGACAGCAGCAGCAGCAGCAAGACTGTGACAGTAGCAACAGCAGGAGTTTGACAGCAGCAGCAGCAGGAGTGTGACAGCAGCAGCAGCAGCAAGATTCTGACAGTAGCAGCAGGAGGAAGATTGTGACAGCGTTAGCAGGAGGAGTGTGACAGCAGCAGCAGCAGGAAGAGGAGTGTGACAGCAGCAGCAGGAGTGTGATGAGAGCAGTAGCAGAAGTGTGACAGTAGCAGCAGCAAGAGTGTGACAGCAGCAGCATCAGGAGTGTAATATCAGCAGCAGCAGGAGTGTGACAGTAGCTGCCGCAGGAGTGTGATGAGAGCAGCAGTAGGAGTGTGACAGTAGCAGAAGCACCAAGAGTGTGACAGCAGCAGCAGTAAGATTGTGAGAGCAGCAGCAGCAGCAGCAGCAGTAAGATTGTGAGAGCAGCAGCAGCAGCAGCAAGAGTGTGACAGTAGCAGCAGCACGAGTGGGACGATAGCAGCAGCAGGAGTATGACAGCAGCACCAGCAGGAGTGTGATAGCAGCAGAAGCAGCAGGAGTGTGACAGCAGCAGCAAGATTGTGACAGTAGCAGCAGCAAGAGTGTGACGACAGCAGCAGCAGGAGTGTGATTGCAGCAGAAGCACCAGGAGTGTGACAGCAGCAGCAAGATTGTGACAGCAGCAGCAACAAGATTGTGACGGAAGCAGGAGCAAGAGAGTGACAGCAGCAGCAGCAGCAAAAGTGTGACAGCAACAGCAAGAAGAGAGTGATAGCAACAGCAGCAACATTGTGACGGAAGCTGCAGCAAGAGTGTGACAGCAGCCGCAGCAGCAAAAGTGTGACAGCAGCAGCATCAGGAGTGTAATATCAGCAGCAGCAGGAGTGTGACAGCAGAAGCAGCAGGAGTGTGACAGCAGAAGCAGAAGAGTGTAACAGCAGAAGCAGCAACAAAAGTGTGACAGCAGCAGCAAAAGTGTGACAGCAGGAGCAAGAGTGACAGGAACAGCAGCCGTAGTGTGACAGCAAAGCAGGAAGAGTGTGACAGCAACAGTAGCAAGACTGTTACAGCAGCAGCAGCAAGAGTGTGAAGAGAGCAGCAGCAAGTGTGACAGCAGCAGCAGAAGCAGGAGTGTGACACCAGCAGCAGCAAGAGTGTGACAGCAGCAGCAGCAGCAGCAAGAGTGTGACAGCAACAGCAGAAAAAGTGTGACAACAACAGCAGCAAGAGTGTGACATCAACAGCTGCAGCAATAGCAGAAAGAGTGCGACAGCAATAACAGCAAAAGTGTGACAACAACAGCAGCAAGAGTGTGACAGCAACAACAGCAGGAGGAGTGTGACAGCAGCAGCAGTCGCAAGAGAGTTTTAGTAGCAGCAGCAGCAGCAGCAGGAGTGTGACAGGAGCTGCAGCAGCAGCAAGACTGTGACAGCAGCAGCAGCACGAGTGTGACAGCAGCAGCAGCAGCAGCAGCAGCAGCAGCAGCAGCAAGAGTGTGACAGCAGCAGCAGCAAGAGTGTGACAGGAGCAGCAGTAGGAGTGAGACAGCAACAGCAGCAAGAGTGTGATAGCAGCAGGAGTGTGACAGGGGCAGCAGCAAAAGTGTGACACCAGCAGCAGCACGAGAATGACAGCAGCAGCAGCAAAAATGTTAAAGCAACAGCAGCAGGAGAAGTTTGACAGCAGTAGCAACAGCAAGAGTGTGAAAGCAGCAGCAGCAGCAGGTGTGACCCCAACAGCAGCCGCAGCAGTGTGACAGCGGCAGAAGTAGCAGGAGTATGACACCAGCAGCAGCAAAAGAGTGATATCAGCAGCAGCAGGAGTGTGACAGTCGCAGGAAATTGTGACGGCAGCACCAGGAGTGTGGCAGCAACGGCATGAAGAGTGTGACAGCAACAGCAGCAAGAGTGTGACAGCAGCAGAAGCAGCAGGAGAGTGACAGCAGCAACAAGACTGTGACGGCAGCACCAGCAGTGTGACAGCAACAGCATGAAGAGTGTGACAGCAACAGCAGCAAGAGTGTGACAGCAGCAGCAAGACTTTGACCGCAGCAGCAGGAGTGTGACAGGAACAGGATACGGAGTGTGACAGCAACAGCAGCAAGTGTGTGACAGCGCCTGCAGCAGGAGTGTGACAGCAGCAGCAACAGCAGCTGCAGCAGGAGTGTAACAGCAGCAGTAGCAAGAGTTTGACAGCAGCAGTAGCAAAAATGTGACAGCAGCAACAGCATGAGTTTGACAGCAGCAGCAGCAACAAGAATGTTACGGCAACAGCAGCAGGAGAAGTGTGACAGCAGTAGCAACAACAAGAGTGTGAAAGCAGCAGCAGCAGCACGTGTGACAGCAGCAGCAGCAGCAAGACTGTGACAGCAGCAGCAGCACGAGTGTGGCAACAGCAGCAGCAGCAGCAGCACGAGTGTGACGGCAGCAGCAGCAAAAGTGGGACAACCGCAGCAGCAAGAGTGTGACGGTAGCAGCAGCAAAAGTGTGAAAACAGCAGCAACAATTGTGTGACAGCAGCAGCAGCAGCAAAAGTGTGACAACAGCAGTAGCAGGAGTGTGAAAGCAGCAGTAGCAAGAAAGTGACAGCAGAAGCAGCAGGAGTGTGACAATAATAGCAACAGGAGTGTGAAAGGAGCAGCAGAAGTGTGACAGCAGCAGCAGCAAAAGTGTGACACCAGCAACAGCACGAGTATGACAGCAGCAGCAGCAAGAATGTTACAGCAACAACAGCAGGAGAAGTGTGACAGCAGTATCAACAGCATGAGTGTGAAAGCAGCAGCAGCAGCAGGTGTGACAGGAACAGAAGCCGCAGCAGTGTGACAGCGTCAGCAGCAGCAGGAGTATGACACTACCAGCAGCAAGAGTGTGACATCAGCAGCAGCAGGAATGTGACAGCAATATTATGAAGAGTGTGACAGCAACAGCAGCAAGAGAGTGATAGCAGCAGCAAGACTGTGACGGCAGCATCAGGAGTGTGACAACAACAGCATAAAGAGTGTGACAGCAACAGCAGCAAGAGTGTGACAGCAGCAGCAAGACTGTTGCGGCAGAAGCAGGAGGGTGACAGCAACAGCAGCAGGAGTGTGACAGCAGCAGCAGGAGTGTGACAGCAGCAGCAGGAGTGTTACAGCAGCAGCAGCAAGAGTGTGACAGCAGCAGCAGCAGGAGTGTGACACCAGCAGCAGCAGGAGTGTGACACCAGCAGCAGCAGGAGTGTGACAGCAGCAGCAGGGGTGTGACAGCAGCAGCAAGAGTTTGACAGCAAAAGCAGAAGAGTGTGAGAGCAGAAGCAGAAGAGTGTGACAGCAGAAACAGCAGGAGTGTAAAATCGGAAGCAGCAAGAGTGTGACAGCAGTAGGAGCAGGAGTGTGATAGCAGCAGCAGGAAGAGTGTGACAGAAAAAGCAGCAGGAGTGTAACAGCAGAAGCAGCAAGAGTGTGACAGCAGCAGCAGCAGGATTGTGACAGTAATAGCAGCAGGAGTGTGAAAGGAGCAGCAGGAGTGTGACAGCAGCAGCAGCAAAAGTGTGACACGAGCAGCAGCACGAGTATGACAGCAGCAGCAGCAAGAATGTTACAGCAGCAACAACAGCAGGAGAAGTGTGAAGGCAGTAGCAACAGCAAGAGTGTGAAAGCAGCAGCAGCAGCAGGTGTGATAGCAACAGAAGCTGCAGCAGTGTGACAGCGTCAGCAGCAGCAGGAGTATGACACTAGCAGCAGCAAGAGTGTGACATCAGCAGCAGCAGCAGGAATGTGACAGCAGCAGCAAATTGTGACGGCAGCAGCAGGAATGTGACAGCAATAGTATGAAGAGTGTGACAGCAACAGCAGCAAGAGAGTGATAGCAGCAGCAAGACTGTGACGGCAGCATCAGGAGTGTGACAACAACAGCATAAAGAGTGTGACAGCAACAGCAGCAAGAGTGTGACAGCAGCAGCAAGACTGTTACGGCAGAAGCAGGAGGGTGACAGCAACAGCAGCAGGAGTGTGACAGCAGCAGCAGGAGTGTGACAGCAGCAGCAGGAGTGTTAGAGCAGCAGCAGCAAGAGTGTGACAGCAACAGCAGCAGGAGTGTAACAGCAGAAGCAGCAAGTGTGTGAAAGCAGCAGCAGCAGGAGTGTGACAGCAGCAGCAGGAAGATTGTGACAGCAGCAGCAGCAGGAGTGTGACACCAGCAGCAGCAGGAGTGTGACAGCAGCAGCAGCAGGAGTGTGACAGCAGCAGCAGGGGTGTGACAGCAGCAGCAAGAGTTTGACAGCAAAAGCAGAAGATCGTGACAGCAGAAGCAGAAGAGTGTGACAGCAGAAACAGCAGGAGTGTAACATCGGAAGCAGCAAAAGTGTGACAGCAGCAGCAGCAGGAGTGTGACAGCAGCAGCAGGAAGAGTGTGACAGAAGAAGCAGCAGGAGTGTAACAGCAGAAGCAGCAAGAGTGTGACAGCAGCAGCAGCAGCATCAAGAGTGTGACGGTAGCAGCAGCAAAAGTGTGAAAACAGCAGCAGCAATAGTGTGACAGCAGCAGCAGCAGGATTGTGACAGTAATAGCAGGAGGAGTGTGAAACGAGCAGCAGGAGTGTGACAGCAGCAGCAGCAAAAGTGTGACACGAGCAGCAGCACGAGTATGACAGCAGCAGCAGCAACAATGTTACAGCAACAACAGCAGGAGAAGTGTGAAAGCAATAGCAACAGCAAGAGTGTGAAAGCAGCAGCAGCAGGAGGTGTGATAGCAACAGAAGCTGCAGCAGTGTGACAGCATCAGCAGGAGCAGGAGTATGACACTAGCAGCAGCAAGAGTGTGACATCAGCAGCAGCAGGAATGTGACAGCAGCAGCAAATTGTGACGGCAGGAGCAGGAGTGTGACAGCAATAGTATGAAGAGTGTGACAGTAACAGCAGCAAGAGAGTGACAGCACCAGCAAGACTGTGATGGCAGCAGCAGGAGTGTGACAACAACAGCACAATGAGTGTGACAGAAAAAGCGGCAAGAGTGTGACAGCAGCAGCAAGACTGTTATGGCAGCAGCAGGAAGGTGACAGCAGCAGCAGCAGAAGTGTGACAGCAGCAGCAGCAGGAGTGTGACAGCAGCAGCAGGAGTGTTACAGCAGCAGCAGGAAGAGTATGACAATAGCAGAAGCAGTAGGAGTGTAACAGCAGAAGCAGCCAGAGTGTGACAGCAGCAGCAGCAGGAAGATTGTGACAGCAGCAGCAGCAGGAGTGTGACAGCAGCAGCAGGGGTGTGACAGCAGCAGCAAGAGTTTGACAGCAAAAGCAGAAGAGTGTGACAGCAGAAGCAGAAGAGTGTGACAGCAGAAGCACCATGAGTGTAACATTGGAAGCAGCAAGAGTGTGAGAGCAGCAGCTGTAGGAGTGTGACAGCATCAGCAGGAAGAGTGTGACAGAAGAAGCAGCAGGAGTGTGACAGCAGCAGCAGCAAAAGTGTGACACGAGCAGCAGCACGAGTATGACAGCAGCAGCAGCAACAATGTTACAGCAACAACAGCAGGAGAAGTGTGAAAGCAATAGCAACAGCAAGAGTGTGAAAGCAGCAGCAGCAGCAGGTGTGATAGCAACAGAAGCTGCAGCAGTGTGACAGCGTCAGCAGGAGCAGGAGTATGACACTAGCAGCAGCAAGAGTGTGACATCAGCAGCAGCAGGAATGTGACAGCAGCAGCAAATTGTGACGGCAGGCGCAGGAGTGTGACAGCAATAGTATGAAGAGTGTGACAGTAACAGCAGCAAGAGAGTGACAGCACCAGCAAGACTGTGATGGCAGCAGCAGGAGTGTGACAACAACAGCACAATGAGTGTGACAGAAAAAGCGGCAAGAGTGTGACAGCAGCAGCAAGACTGTTATGGCAGCAGCAGGAAGGTGACAGCAGCAGCAGCAGAAGTGTGACAGCAGCAGCAGCAGGAGTGTGACAGCAGCAGCAGGAGTGTTACAGCAGCAGCAGGAAGAGTATGACAATAGCAGAAGCAGTAGGAGTGTAACAGCAGAAGCAGCCAGAGTGTGACAGCAGCAGCAGCAGGAAGATTGTGACAGCAGCAGCAGCAGGAGTGTGACAGCAGCAGCAGGGGTGTGACAGCAGCAGCAAGAGTTTGACAGCAAAAGCAGAAGAGTGTGACAGCAGAAGCAGAAGAGTGTGACAGCAGAAGCACCATGAGTGTAACATTGGAAGCAGCAAGAGTGTGAGAGCAGCAGCTGTAGGAGTGTGACAGCATCAGCAGGAAGAGTGTGACAGAAGAAGCAGCAGGAGTGTGACAGCAGCAGCAGCAAAAGTGTGATAGTAGCAGCAGAAGTGTAACAGCAGCAGCAGCAGGAGTGTAATATCAGCAGTAGCAGGAGTGTGACAGCAGAAGCAGCAGGAGTGTAACAGAAGAAGCAGCAAGAGTGTGACAGCAGCAGCAGCAGGAGTGTGACAGCAGCAACCGCAAGAGTGTGAGAGAAGCAGCAACAAAAGTGTGACAGCAGCAGCAAAAGGGTGACAGCAGCAGCAAGAGAGTGACAGCAACACCAGCCGTTGTGTGACAGCAACAGCAGGACGAGTGAGAAAGCAACAGTAGCAAGACTATTGCAACAGCAGCAGCAGCAGCAGCAATGTGACAGCAGCAGCAGCAGCAGCAGCAGCAAGAGTGTGATGAGAGCAGCAGCAGGAGTGGACTGCAGCAGCAGAAAGAGTGTGACAGCAGCAGCAGCAAGAGTATGACTGCAGCAGCAGCAAGTGTGACAGCAGCAGCAGCAGGAGTGTGACACCAGCAGCAGCAAGAGTGTGACAGCAGCAGCGGCCTCAAGAATGTGATAGCAACAGCAGTACAAGTGTGACAACAACAGCAGCAAGAGTGTGACAGCAACAGCAGCAGCAGCAGCAAGGGTGCGACAGCAATAACAGCAAAAGTGTGACAACAACAGCAGGAGGAGTGTGACAGCAGCAGCAGAAGCAAGAGAGTTTCAGGAGCAGCAGCAGCAGCAGCAGAAGAGTGTGACAGGAGCAGGAGCAGCAGCAAGACTGTGACAGCAGCAGGAGCACGAGTGTGACAGCAGCAGCAGCAGCAGCCGCAGCATGAGTGTGACAGCAAAGGCAGCAGCAGTAGCAGCATGAGTGCGGCAGCATCAACAGGAAAAGTGTGACAACAACAGCAGCAAGAGTGTGACAGCAACAACAGCAGGAGGAGTGTGACATCAGCAACAGCAGCAGCAGCAGCAGCACCAGCACGAGTGTGACAGCAACAGCAGCAGAAGCAGTAGGAGTGTGTCAGCAGCAGCAGCAGCAGCAGCAGCAGCAGCAGCAGCAAGACTGTGACAGCAGCAGCAGGACAAGTGTGGCAGCAGCAGCAGTAACATCAAGAGTGTGAGAGAAGTAGCAACAAAAGTGTGACAACAGCAGCAGCAAGAGTGTGACGGTAGCAGCAGCAAAAGTTTGAAAACAGCAGCAGCAAGAGTGTGACAGCAGCAGCAGGACGAGTGTGGCAGCAGCAGCAGCCGGAGCATGAGTGTGACAGCAAAGGCAGCAGCAGTAGCAGCATGAGTGCGACAGCATCAACAGGAAAAGTGTGATAACAACAGCAGCAAGAGTGTGACAGCAACAACAGCAGGAGGAGTGTGACATCAGCAACAGCAGCAGCAGCACAAGCACGAGTGTGACAGCAACAGCAGCTGCAGCAGTAGGAGTGTGTCAGCAGCAGCAGCAGCAGCAGCAGCAAGACTGTGACAGCAGCAGCAGGACGAGTGTGGCAGCAGCAGCAGTAGCATCAAGAGTGTGAGAGAAGTAGCAGCAAAAGTGTGACAACAGCAGCAGCAAGAGTGTGACGGTAGCAGCAGCAAAAGTGTGAAAACAGCAGCAGCAAGAGTGTGACAGCAGCAGCAGGACGAGTGTGGCAGCAGCAGCAATAGCATCAAGAGTGTGAGAGAAGTAGCAGCAAGAGTGTGACGGTAGCAGCAGCAAAAGTGTGAAAACAGCAGCAGCAAGAGTGTGACAGCAGCAGCAGCAAAAGAGTGACAACAGCAGTAGCAGGAGTGTGAAAGCAGCAGCAGCAAGAGTGTCACAGCAGCTGCAGCAGGAGTGTCACAGTAATAGCAGCAGGAGTGTGACAGCAGCAGCAACCAAAGTGTGACACCAGCAGCAGCAAGAATGTTACAGCAACAACAGCAGGAGAAGTGTGACAGCAGTAGCAACAGCAAGAGTGTGAAAGCAGCAGCAGCAGCAGGTGTGACAGCAACAGAAGCCGCAGCAGTGTGACAGCGTCAGCAGCAGCAGGAGTATGACACTAGCAGCAGCAAGAGTGTGACATCAGCAGCAGCAGGAGTGTGACAACAGCAGCAAATTGTGACGCCAGCAGCAGGAGTGTGACAGCAACAGCATAAAGAGTGTGACAGCAACAGCAGAAAGAGTGTGACAGCAGCAGCAAGATTGTGACGGCAGCAGCAGGAGTGTGACAGCAACAGCATAAAGAGTGTGACAGCAACAGCAGCAAGATTGTGACAGCATCAGCAAGACTGTTATGGCAGTAGCAGGAGTGTGACAGCAGCAGCAGCAGGACTGTGACAGCAGCAGCGGGAGTGTTACAGCAGCAGCAGCAAGAGTGTGACAGCAGCAGCAGCAGGAGTGTGACAGCAGCAGCAGGAGTGTGACAGCAGCAGCAAGAGTTTGACAACAGAAGCAGAAGTGTGTGACAGGAGAAGCAGAAGAGTGTGACAGCAGAAGCAGCAGGAGTGTAGCAGCAGAAGCACCAAGAGTGTGACTGCAGCAGAAGTGTAACAGCAGAAGCCGCAAGTGTGTTGACAGAAGCAGCAGCAAGAGTGTGACTTTAACAGCAGCAAGAGTGTGACAGTACCAGCAGCAAGATTGTGACAGCAGCAGCAGCAAAAGTGTGACAGCAGCAGCAGAAGTGTGACAGCAGCAGCAGCAGGAGTGTAATATCAGCAGCAGCAGGAGTGTGACAGCAGAAGCAGCAGGAGTGTAACAGAAGAAGCAGCAAGAGTGTCACAGCAGCAGCAGCAGGAGTGTGACAGCAGCAACAGCAAGAGTGTGAGAGAAGCAGCAACAAAAGTGTGACAGCAGCAGCAAAAGGGTGACAGCAGCAGCAAGAGTGACAGCAACCGCAGCCGTAGTGTGACAGCAACAGCAGGACGAGTGTGACAACAACAGTAGCAAGACTGCTATAGCAGCAGCAGCAGGGATGTGACAGCAGCAGCAGCAGCAAGAGTTTGATGAGAGCAGCAGCAGGAGTGTGACTGCAGGAGCAGCAAGTGTGACAGCAGCAGCAGCAGGAGTGTGACACCAGCAGCAGCAAGAGTGTGACAGCAGCAGCAGCAGCAAGACTGTGACAGCAAAAGCAGAATAACTGTGACAACAACAGCAGCAAGAGTGTGACAGCAACAGCAGCAGCAGCAGCAAGAGTGCGGCAGCAATAACGGCAAAAGTGTGACAACAACAGCAGGAGGATTGTGACAGCAGCAGCAGTGGCAAGAGAGTTTCAGCAGCAGGAGCAGCAGTAGCAGCAGGAGTGTGACAGGAGCAGGAGCAGCAGCAAGACTGTGACAGCAGCAGCAGTAGCACGAGTGTGACAGCAGCAGCAGCAGCAGCATGAGTGTGACAGCAGCAGCAGGAGCAGTAGCAGCAAGAGTGCTACAGCAACAACAGGAAAAGTGTGACAACAACAGAAGCAAGAGTGTGTCAGCAACAACAGCAGGAGGAGTGTGACAGCAACAGCAGCAGCAGCAGCAGCAGCAGCAGCACCAGCACGAGTGTGACAGCATCAGCAGGAAGAATGTTACAGCAACAACAGCAGGAGAAGTGTGAAAGCAGTAGCAACAGCAAGAGTGTGAAAGCAGCAGCAGCAGCAGGTGTGATAGCAACAGAAGCTGCAGCAGTGTGACAGCGTCAGCAGGAGCAGGAGTATGACACTAGCAGCAGCAAGAGTGTGACAGCAATAGTATGAAGAGTGTGACAGTAACAGCAGCAAGAGAGTGACAGCACCAGCAAGACTGTGATGGCAGCAGCAGGAGTGTGACAACAACAGCACAATGAGTGTGACTGCAAAAGCGGTAAGTGTGTGACAGCAGCAGCAAGACTATTACGGCAGCAGCAGGAGTGTGACAGCA
Organism: Homarus gammarus; assembly: GCA_958450375.1. Taxonomy (NCBI): domain Eukaryota; kingdom Metazoa; phylum Arthropoda; class Malacostraca; order Decapoda; family Nephropidae; genus Homarus; species Homarus gammarus. Next base: position 72,077 of record CAUDMG010000117.1, on the reverse strand, counting down.
GCAGCAGCAGGAGTGTGACAGCAGCAGCAGGAGTGTTACAGCAGCAGCAGGAAGAGTGTGACAATAGCAGAAGCAGCAGGAGTGTAACAGCAGAAGCAGCCAGAGTGTGACAGCAGCAGCAGCAGCAGGAAGATTGTGACAGCAGCAGCAGCAGGAGTGTGACAGCAGCAGGAGGGGTGTGACAGCAGCAGCAAGACTTTGACAGCAAAAGCAGAAGAGTGTGACAGCAGAAGCAGAAGAGTGTGACAGCAGAAGCACCATGAGTGTAGCATTGGAAGCAGCAAGAGTGTGACAGCAGTAGCTGCAGGAGTGTGACAGCATCAGCAGGAAGAGTGTGACAGAAGAAGCAGCAGGTGTGTAACAGCAGAAGCAGCAAGAGTGTGACAGCAGCAGCAGCCGCAAGAGTGTGACAGCAACAGCAGCAAGAGTGTGACAGCAGCAGCAGCAAAAGTGTGATAGTAGCAGCAGAAGTGTAACAGCAGCAGCAGCAGAAGTGTAATATCAGCAGTAGCAGGAGTGTGACAGCAGAAGGAGCAGGAGTTTAACAGAAGAAGCAGCAAGAGTGTGACAGCAGCAGCAGCAGGAGTGTGACAGCAGCAGCAAAAGGGTGACAGCAGCAGCAAGAGAGTGACAGCAACACCAGCCGTTGTGTGACAGCAACAGCAGGACGAGTGTGAAAGCAGCAGTAGCAAGACTATTGCAACAGCAGCAGCAGCAGCGATGTGACAGCAGCAGCAGCAGCAGCAGCAAGAGTGTGATGAGAGCAGCAGCAGTAGTGGACTGCAGCAGCAGAAGGAGTGTGACAGCAGCAGCAGCAAGAGTATGACTGCAGCAGCAGCAAGTGTGACAGCAGCAGCAGCAGGAGTGTGACACCAGCAGCAGCAAGAGTGTGACAGCAGCAGCGGCAGCAAGAGTGTGACAGCAACAGCAGTACAAGTGTGACAACAACAGCAGCAAGAGTGTGACAGCAACAGCAGCAGCAGCAGCAGCAAGGGTGCGACAGCAATAACAGCAAAAGTGTGACAAGAACAGCAGGAGGAGTGTGACAGCAGCAGCAGAAGCAAGAGAGTTTCAGCCGCAGCAGCAGCAGAAGAGTGTGACAGGAGCAGGAGCAGCAGCAAGACTGTGACAGCAGCAGGAGCACGAGTGAGACAGCAGCAGCAGCAGCAGCCGCAGCATGAGTGTGACAGCAAAGGCAGCAGCAGTAGCAGCATGAGTGCGACAGCATCAACAGGAAAAGTGTGACAACAACAGCAGCAAGAGTGTGACAGCAACAACAGCAGGAGGAGTGTGACATCAGCAACAGCAGCAGCAGCAGCAGCACCAGCACGAGTGTGACAGCAACAGCAGCAGAAGCAGTAGGAGTGTGTCAGCAGCAGCAGCAGCAGCAGCAGCAGCAGCAGCAGCAGCAGCAAGACTGTGACAGCAGCAGCAGGACGAGTGTGGCAGCAGCAGCAGTAGCATCAAGAGTGTGAGAGAAGTAGCAGCAAAAGTGCGACAACAGCAGCAGCAAGAGTGTGACGGTAGCAGCAGCAAAAGTGTGAAAACAGCAGCAGCAAGAGTGTGACGGTAGCAGCAGCAAAAGTGTGAAAACAGCAGCAGCAAGAGTGTGACAGCAGCAGCAGCAAAAGAGTGACAACAGCAGTAGCAGGAGTGTGAAAGCAGCAGCTGCAAGAGTGTCGCAGCAGCAGCAGCAGGAGTGTGACACTAATAGCAGCAGGAGTGTGAAAGAAGCAGCAGGACGAGTGTGGCAGCAGCAGCAGTAGCATCAAGAGTGTGAGAGAAGTAGCAGCAAAAGTGTGACAACAGCAGCAGCAAGAGTGTGACGGTAGCGGCAGCAAAATTGTGAAAACAGCAGCAGCAAGAGTGTGACAGCAGCAGCAGCAAAAGAGTGACAACAGCAGTAGCAGGAGTGTGAAAGCAGCAGCAGCAAGAGTGTCGCAGCAGCAGCAGCAGGAGTGTGACACTAATAGCAGCAGGAGTGTGAAAGAAGCAGCAGGAGTGTGACAGCAGCAGCAACCAAAGTGTGACACCAGCAGCAGCAAGAATGTTACAGCAACAACAGCAGGAGAAGTGTGACAGCAGTAGCAACAGCAAGAGTGTGAAAGCAGCAGCAGCAGCAGCAGGTGTGACAGCAATAGAAGCCGCAGCAGTGTGACAGCGTCAGCAGCAGCAGGCGTATGACACTAGCAGCAGCAAGAGTGTGACATCAGCAGCAGCAGGAGTGTGACAACAGCAGCAAAATGTGACGCCAGCAGCAGGAGTGTGACAGGAACAGCATGAAGAGTGTGACAGCAACAGCAGAAAGAGTGTGATAGCAGCAGCAAGACTGTGACGGCAGCAGCAGGAGTGTGACAGCAACAGCATAAAGAGTGTGACAGCAACAGCAGTACAAGTGTGACAACAACAGCAGCAAGAGTGTGACAGCAACAACAGCAGGAGGAGTGTGACATCAGCAACAGCAGCAGCAGCAGCAGCACCAGCACGAGTGTGACAGCAACAGCAGCAGAAGCAGTAGGAGTGTGTCATCATCAGCAGCAGCAGCAGCAGCAAGACTGTAACAGCAGCAGCAGGACGAGTGTGGCAGCAGCAGCAGTAACATCAAGAGTGTGAGAGAAGTAGCAGCAAAAGTGCGACAACAGCAGCAGAAAGAGTGTGACGGTAGCAGCAGCAAAAGTGTGAAAACAGCAGCAGCAAGAGTGTGACAGCAGCAGCAGTAGCATCAAGAGTGTGAGAGAAGTAGCAGCAAAAGTGCGACAACAGCAGCAGCAAGAGTGTGACGGTAGCAGCTGCAAAAGTGTGAAAACAGCAGCAGCAAGAGTGTGACAGCAGCAGCAGGAGGAGTATGGCAGCAGCAGCAGTAGCATCAAGAGTGTGAGAGAAGTAGCAGCAAAAGTGTTGAAACAGCAGCAGAAAGAGTGTGACAGCAGCAGCAGCAAAAGAGTGACAACAGCCGTAGCAGGAGTGTGAACGCAGCAGCAGCAAGAGTGTCACAGCAGCAGCAGCAGGAGTGTGATAGTAATAGCAGCAGGAGTGTGAAAGAAGCAGCAGGAGTGTGACAGCAGCAGCAACCAAAGTGCGACACCAGCAGCAGCAAGAATGTCAGCAACAACAGCAGGAGAAGTGTGACAGCAGTAGCAACAGCAAGAGTGTGAAAGCAGCAGCAGCAGCAGGTGTGACAGCAACAGAAGCCGCAGCAGTGTGACAGCGTCAGCAGCAGCAGGAGTATGACACTAGCAGCAGCAGGAGTGTGACAGCAGCAGCAGCAGGAGTGTGACAGCAGCAGCAGGAGTGTGACAGCAGCAGCAAGAGTTTGACAGCAGAAGCAGAAGTGTGTGACAGGAGAAGCAGAAGAGTGTGACAGCAGAAGCAGCAGGAGTGTAGCAGCAGAAGCACCAAGAGTGTGACTGCAGCAGGAGTGTAACAGCAGAAGCAGCAAGTGTGTTGACAGAAGCAGCAGCAAGAGTGTGACAGTACCAGCAGTAAGAGTGTGACAGTACCTGCAGCAAGATTGTGACAGCAGCAGCAAAAGTGTGACAGCAGCAGCAGAAGTGTGACAGCAGCAGCAGCAGGAGTGTAATATCAGCAGCAGCAGGAGTGTGACAGCAGAAGCAGCAGGAGTGTAACAGAAGAAGCAGCAAGAGTGTCACAGCAGCAGCAGCAGGAGTGTGACAGCAGCAGCAAGAGTGTGACAGCAGCAGCAGCAAGAGTGTGACAGTAGCAGCAGCAAGAGTGTGACAGTAGCAGCAGCAAGAGTGTGACAGTACCAGCAGCAAGAGTGTGACAGTACCTGCAGCAAGATTGTGACAGCAGCAGCAGCAAAAGTGTGACAGCAGCAGCAGAAGTGTGACAGCAGCAGCAGCAGGAGTGTAATATCAGCAGCAGCAGGAGTGTGACAGCAGAAGCAGCAGGAGTGTAACAGAAGAAGCAGCAAGAGTGTCACAGCAGCAGCAGCAGGAGTGTGACAGCAGCAACAGCAAGAGTGTGAGAGAAGCAGCAACAAAAGTGTGACAGCAGCAGCAAAAGGGTGACAGCAGCAGCAAGAGAGTGACAACAACCGCAGCATTAGTGTGACAGCAAGAGCAGGACGAGTGTGACAACAACCGTAGCAAGACTGTTACAGCAGCAGCAGCAGGGATGTGACAGCAGCAGCAGCAGCAGCAGCAGCAAGAGTTTGATGAGAGCAGCAGCAGGAGTGTGACTGCAGGAGCAGCAAGTGTGACAGCAGCAGCAGCAGGACGAGTGTGGCAGCAGCAGCAGTAGCATCAAGAGTGCAAGCAGCAGCAAAAGTGTGACAACAGCAGAGGCAAGAGTGTGACAGTAGCAGCAGCAAAAGTGTGAAAACAGCAGCAGCAATAGTGTGACAGGAACAGCAGCAAAAGTGTGACAACACAGCAGCCTGAGTGTGACAGCAGCAGCAGTAGGAGTGTGACAGCAACAGCCAAAGGAGGAGTGTGACAGCAGCAGCAGCAGCAGGAAGAGTGTGAAAGGAGCAGCAGGAGTGTGACAGGCGCAGCAGCAAAAGTGTGACACGACCAGGAGCACGAGTATGACAGTAGCAGCAACAAGAATTTTGCAGCAATAGCAGCAGGAGATGTGTGACAGCAGTAGCAATAGCAAGAGTGTGAAAGCAGCAGCAGCAGCAGCAGCAGTGTGACAGCAACGGCAAGAAGAGTGTGACAGCAGCAGCAGGAAGAGTGTGACAGTAGCAGCAGCAAGAGTGTGACAGTAGCAGCAGCAAGAGTGTGACAGTTGCAGCAGCAAGAGTGTGACAGTAGCAGTAGCAAGAGTGTGACAGTAGCAGCAGCAAGAGTGTGACAGTAGCAGTAGCAAGAGTGTGACAGTAGCAGCAACAAGAGTGTGACAGCAGCAGCAACAAGAGTGTGACAGCAGCAGCAAGAGTGTGACAGCAGCAGCAGCAAGAGTGTGACAGTAGCAGCAGCAAGAGTGTGACAGTAGCAGTAGCAAGAGTGTGACAGTAGCAGCAACAAGAGTGTGACAGCAGCAGCAACAAGAGTGTGACAGCAGCAGCAAGAGTGTGACAGTAGCAGCAGCAAGAGTGTGACAGTAGCAGCAGCAAGAGTGTGACAGTAGCAGCAGCAAGAGTGTGACAGTAGGAGCAGCAAGAGTGTGACAGCAGCAGCATCAGCAAGAGTGTGACAGCAGCAGCAAGAGTTTGACAGCAGCAGCAGCAAGAGTGTGACAGTAGCAGCAGCAAGAGTGTGACAGCAGCAGCAGCAAGAGTGTGACAGTAGCAGCAGCAAGAGTGTGACAGTAGCAGCAGCAAGAGTGTGACAGCAGCAGCATCAGCAAGAGTGTGACAGCAGCAGGAGCAGCAGGAGTGTGACAGAAGCAGCAGCAGTGTGACAGCAGCTACAGCAGTAGTGTGTCGGCATAACCAGCTGCAGGAGTTTTACGGCAGTAGCAGCAGGAGTATGACGGTAGCAGCAGCATGAAGAGTGTAACAGCAGCAGCAGCAAAAGTGTGACAACAACAGCAGCAGTGATGTGACATCAGCAGCAGGAGTGTGACGGCGGCAGCACCAGCAAGAGTGTGACAACAGCAGCAATAGTGTGACAGCAGCAGCAGCAAGAGTGTAACAGCAGCAGCAGCAGAGGTGTGCCAGCAGCAGCAGCACGAGTGTGACGGCAGCAGAAGCAGAAAGTGTGTGACAGCAGAAGCAGCAGCATCAGTAAAAGTGTGGCAGGAGCAGCAGCACGAGTGTGACGGCAGCAGCAGCAAAAGTGTGTCAACAGCAGCAGCAGGAGTGTGACATCAGCAGCAGTAGGGGTGTGACAGTAGCTGCAGCAAAAGTGTGACAACAGCAGCAGAAAGAGTGTGACAGCAGGAGCAGCAGGAGTGTGACAGCAACAGCAGCAGGAGGAGTGTGACAGCAGCACCAGCAGCAAGAATGCGACAGCAGCAGCAGCAAGAGTGTGACAGCAGCAGCAGCAGGAGTGTGTCAGTAACAGCAGCAAGAGTGTGAAAGCAGCAGCAGGAGTGTGTCAGTAACAGCAGCAAGAGTGTGAAAGCAGCAGCAGGAGTATGACAGCAGGAGCAGCAAAAATTTGACAGCAGCGGCAGTGTGACAGTGGCAGCAGCAGCAGGAGTATGGCACCAGCAGCAGCAAGAGTGTGACAGCAGCAGCAGTAGGAATGTGACAGCAGCAGCAAGAGTGTGACAGCAGCAAGAGTGTGACAGCAGCAGTAGCAAGAGTGTGACAGTAGCAGCAGAAAGAGTGTGACAGCAGCAGCAGCAGGAGTATGACGGCAGTAGCAGCAGGAGTGTGACGGCACAACCAGCAGCAGGAGTATGACGGCAGTAGCAGCAGGAGTGTGACGGAAGCAGCAGCAGGAGTGTGACGGCAGCCTGGTTGTCACAGTGATTTATGAGAGGCGACCACCCTCATGTTTAACTAATACTGTTGGTCCAGAGGGAGTCTTGGTCCCTCCAACCCGGCACTCGCCTCCTATTGTCACTGTCTTCCTCGCGTCACTCTCCTCCACCCGTCACTCTCATCCACATGTCATTCGCCTCCATCCGTCACTTTCCTCCGCCAGTCACTCGCCTCCACCCGTCACTCCCCTCCAGCGGTCACTCACCTCCACTCATTACTCACCTCCACCAATTATTCAACTTACTCTGCCACTCACCTCCGCCCGTCACTCACCATCACCCGTCACTCACCTTCCTGTTGCCCACTTCCAGCTGTTCCTCATCTTCAACCGTCATGTGTGTGTGTGTGTGTGTGTGTGTGTGTGTTCGCCCCTGGGGCCCAATGGATAAGGCATTGGCCTCCTAAGCCAAAGATTGTGGGTTCGAATCCCACCAGGTGTTCATTTTGTGTGTGTGTGTCTGTGTGTGTGTGTGTGTGTGTGTGTGTGTGTGTGTGTGTTGTGTGTGTGTGTGTGTGTGTGTGTGTGTGTGTGTGTGTGCTTTTCTCCACAGGGTGGTGTAAAGCGTTTAGTGTGGCCGCATTGTGTTAGTGATAAAGTGCATGCACTGCTTGCAACCTCTTGCTTTCAGCTACCGCCACTGGCTAGCTCTCATTGTGAACAGGGAAGCTACTTTGCGTAAGTCTTCCTCGTGAAAACACACAGCAGAGGTTCTTGGAGTAGCAGTGGGCCTCAGAGGGAAGGAGCATAGGCCCACTGGCATGTGGACACATCCTGGCGCCTACCAACCATTGCCTCGCTGCCTTGCGGATTAACCGTGATAGGATGGCTAATGGCTAAGGGAGTAAACCCCGAACGAAATATCTGGGGTGGAGTCCCGCATCAGGCAAACATTCTTACAGTGTTCCAATAAGACCCCAAAGGCAGACTAGGCAGAAGAGGTGACTAACATGTGAACCCAACGACAACAGCTGTGGATGAAGGCAGTGCACGGACAGTCTACTAAGGTGAAACCCAACAAACGGGCAATCGGCAGTCCATTGCAACTCTATCTCTCCCTATCGTTGCAACTACTTGCACCACTGAATCAGAAAAATGGCGAGCCAAGACATGAGGCTGCAGTCTTCCCTCCTCCTTCACCATATAAATGAACTCGTGCACAGCCATCATCCAGCTCATCATACTTCTCATAGTCATCAAAACTCTATCCCCCAAAAATTCTTATGGCGACAGACGAGTGGCGACGAGGACAAGCAGAGATGACAGCCGGGAGACTCTGGTCACAACTCTGCACAAAGATGGCATAGATAAGATTGTCGTTTATGAACTGGGATCAAGGCAGCAGTGCAACCCTTTCCTGTCTGTGCGACTGAGCAACCCTTACCAGGAGCCACTCTGCTCACCCCACACAGTGAGGGGGCTAGAAAGGGTGCCCTAAACATAGCCTGGCTTAAGAACCAATTTAACTGGCAACTGCACCATGTCAGGTCATCATTTATGCCCACTTATTACTACCTGTTCTCCTACACATTTGTAACTCCTCCTTCACTAGTGGTGTCTTTCCTGATAAACTGAAAATTACTAAAGTTCACCCAGCATATAAAAAATCTGGGGACAAAGGTCTCTTCAAGAATTACCGCCCCATATCAGTCCTCCCAGCCTTGAGTAAGATACTGGAGAAGTTAGCATGTAGTCGACTAAATTCCTTCTGCAATTCCAATAACATCTTTACAGACTCCCAGTTTGGATTTAGAGCTAGAAGGTCGACTGAGAGTGCTCTGCTATCCTTTACTAATGACATCTTAAATTCTTTTGATGACAGTAAGTTCACAGTCGGGATATTCTTGGACTTCTTTAAAGCCTTCGAAACTGTCGACCATACCATCCTCCTTTCAAGCTTGAACATTACGGCGTTAGGGGCCTGTCCCACAATTGGTTTACCTCATATCTGTCCAACAGGATGCAGTATGTCTGCTATAATAATCACCAATCTGACTCCTCGCCAATCTTGTATGGCGTCCCCCAAGGTTCCATTCTCGGTCCAGTACTGTTTTTGTTGTACATAAACGACATAGTCCACGCCAGCACACTCATAAAATACAACTTATTTGCAGACGATAGTAATCTCTATGCCAGCAACTCAGACCTCCATTCCTTGATGAGAACTATGAACACTGAATTGACTAAAGTCAGGACCTGGGTAATACGTAATAAACTGACCTTAAACTTTGAGAAAACCCACTATACGATCTTTCACATAAGGAAAATTTACCTCAAAAGTTGGACCCTGTACCTTGGTAATACAGTCCTCAAACGCTAACAAAATACTAATTTCTCGGAGTTATTGTTGATGAGAAACTTAACTGGAGAAACCACATACAAGCCATTCACAGTAAAGTCAATAAACAGTGCGGAATCATGTATCACATTCGACAGTCACTCACTCTCACAGCAATGAAAGAAATCTATCATAATCTTGTTTACCAACACCTGATACACTGTCACACACTATGGGGTGCCTCTGGCTCTTGAAAAGCACAATCCCTGGTTACTGCACAAAAGAGAGTTGCACGGACAATGACCTACTTGAAAAAAACAGATCACACAAACGAAAAATTTGCTTAATTGAAAATGTTAAAATTCGAAGATATTAACACCTACTGCTGTGCTCTCTTTGTTTACAAATCTATCAATCACTTGCTTGACAATAATTATTTCCAGTTCCGGAATAATCAGAGATACAACTTAAGGCACCCAGAGCCACTAAGACCACCCGCCCCCCATGCACTCCTCTCAGTCCCAGACCTCCATAAAATATCACGGTGTGAAGGTGTGGAACAACCTATCCCCACCCATCCGAGCAAAGACTATACTCCATTCCTTTAAATCATCTCTTAAAAAATATCTATTGTCTAAGTATTAATATTTCTTGTAATACCTACTATATTTACAGTACCTGCTTTTATTGTACCATCAAAACCGTTTTATCAGAAATTATCATGTAAATAGATATGAAATTACCATTGCAATAAACATATTTGCCAACTAGACATAAACCTGACCTGCTCTGTCCTCTTGTTCAACCTTAATGCTGTACAACCCATGTTGTACTGCTCCCCCATTATACTTATGTTTTTCAACTCCACTGTAATTTATGTATATACCTATAATATAAATAAAATAAAATAAACTAAAAAAAATAATAATTATATAATAAAAAAAATTGAAGTGATAACCGTGGGAACATTATGAGATGTTCTTATTACCACCATGCTATTGTACTATTCCAGATGATACTAAATGTTACATAATACTTCCTTGAGATAAATGTATAGTATATATCAGGTGCCTAAAAGAGAGCTCAGGTTCTCAACTGGCTCAGCCATGTTAATATTGGTATTATTGTCCACTCTGTATCTGTGTTTTTCTGGCTAAATAAACTGCTTCAATTCAATTAATTTTAATTCAATTCAATCATCAGGTGACTTCAATGCCAGAGTTGGCAGACATGTTCACAAATGGCAGAGAACCATGGGGAGAAATGGCGTAGGCAAGTGCAATCCCAATACCCTACTCCTCCTCAGGAAGTGGGCTGCACACAACCTCCCTATCACCAATACCTTGTTTAGGCAGGCCGACAAGTTCAAGGGTTCTTGGCAACATCCAAGATCCAAAATTTGGCATCTCATTGACTACATCATTGTTAAAGAAAAATTTCGCCGAGATTTCATCTTCACCCAAGCCATGCGTGACTCAGACCACTGTGATACAGATCATCGACTTGTCAGCAACAAACTCCCTTCACGTTGCCTCAAAACGGTGAAGGCAACATGCCCCGAGAAGAGAATTTAACACCAAGCAGCTGGAGGATCCAGCGGTAGCACATACTTTCAGAGAGCAGCTCAAAGATGGGCTGATAAGCAACACAACAACAAACAACCAAAATTCCTGTGCCAAATGGGGTGCTATCACAGCTATCTTCACAAACACCTGCAATGAGATTTTCGGCCTGATCAAAATAAAACACCAGGATTGGTTTGATGAAAACGACTCAGAAATCGAAGTACTCACCAATATTAAACGTGATGCTCTCACTGACTGGCAGAACAACCCTAAGTTTCGGAGCAAAGCTGATACCTTCCACGAGAAGAAAGCTGCAGTCCAGCATGAACTTTCCAAACTAATGAACAAATAATGGAAAGCTAAAGTATTTGAAATGCAAAAATTGTGGATGAGCATACAGTAAGATGAGTGAAATTTTTAATTCCACTAAAACAATATATGGCCCATTTACTCATGGCGTGGCCGCCCTCCACTCGCGCTCATCTGATGGTAATTCCCTATATAAAGATATCCTGACTTCCCAGCAGGTTCCTCAGCTTTAATTAATTTTGCCACCTACGGCGGCTAGTTTATTGTGCACCCCATACTCATCCGGTGAGCGGTAGTGCAAAAGGATTACAGAGTAGGGTTTTCAAAGGGTCAGAATAACTAACCCCAGTGGTCAGGATATTATGGCATTGAATATAACACAGCATTTCAAATAAATTCTCTGTTTAGTTCTTTACATAAAGGGTAACTTATTCGCAACTGCGTGAATGCAGGACTATGAGGCAATATGTCTGGCCGCACACTTTGTTATTCACATTTGCGTGAGAGGTATTCAAGCACATTGTGTATTTGGTTCTATACATGGGAGCTGATATAGCTACTAAGTGCAAAAAAATGTGGATACAATCTTAATGTGTCGGCTATATTGTCATTAGAGGAGAAGTGTTGTGCCATTTCACACACAGTGTGCTTGGACATCAGCTATCGTCTATCCGTGGATGAGGCAGCTACTGCCATCAAGCCGATTAAAAATAAAGCCACATGGACTGATGGAATCCCAGTCGAGGTGTATAAAGCAGGAGGACCTCTGCTTACCAGTCGTCTCTACTTACTCCCGGAGAATATGTGGGAGAAGGAAGAAATTCCCCAAGATCTTAAAGACCCCTTGATCGTCAATATTTACAAGAATAAGAGGACCGGTCAGTCTGTGGCAACTATCGCGGATGTCGCTGCTGTCCGTAGCTAGCAAGATTATCGCCCAAGTCCTTCTAAACAGACTTCTTCCTGAAGCGTGAAACTTCCTCCTAGAATCTCAATGTGGCTTTAGACCATCACGTGGCACCACTGACATGATCTTTGCTGCCCACCAGATACAGGAAAAGTGCAGAGAACAGCATTGTGACCTGTACATGGCCGTCATTGACCTTACTAAGGCCTTCGACTTGGCACCCAGTTTGAGTTCTTCCCATCCAAACGGGGATTAAACAAGGATGTGTTCTAGCACCAACTCTCTCTTCCATTTTCTTGGCTGCCTTCCTCACTCGTGCCAGTGACAATTTAGCCGGCGAGGTGGACATCCAGTGCCGGATGAATGGACTTTTCAAGACAACTCCAGGCAGGAACAAAGGTGTTGGCTGCTTTCATCACTAAATTTCAGTATGCAGACGAGGTCACGCTCGTCGCTCACACTGAACGCGACCTACAGGAGATCCCTAACACCTACGCAGATGCATGTGAACACTTCAGCCTTGAGGAGAATACACGTAAAACTCATATTCTCTTTCATCCTGCCCCTGGTTTAGCCAAACCTCCACCATCTATCCAGCTTAACGTACTCTCCCTAATATAATGTTACCCACTTCCAGTACCTTGGTTTCCACCTGTCCATTACCGTGGACATTGATGAAGAGATTCAACATCGGATCATATGTGCATCTCAAGCCTTTGGCAGACTTTATACCCGTGTCTTCAGGTGTAGGGAGCTGATATTATCTACAAAGCTGCACATATATCGAGAGTGGTCCTCCCCACCCTGCTGTATGGCAGTGAGGCATGAGTCACATACAGGAGGCACCTCAGAGCACTTGAAAACTATCACCAACGTAGTGTACGTTCCATCCTTCAAGTTCGCTGGGAAAATAAGAGAACAAATGCCAGTATTCTCGCTGACACCAACTGTAGATGCATTGAGGCTACCATTATCCATGAACAACTACGTTGGACTGGCCATGTTACCTGCATGGACGACAGTAGATAACCAAATCAGCTACTTTACAGTCACCTCGAATGGTAAACGTAATGCTGGTGGAACAACGGAAAAGGTATAAGAATAGTCTTAAGACAAACCTGAAAAAGTACCAATTCGACCCCCTCACCTGGGAGACAATCATTTCGCACTGTAATGCTTGGAAGAGCACAGCACGAGGTGTCAATACTTTCGAGTTAGCCTGACTGCATTCCAAGGCAGACAAGCGCCAGCGACGGAAAGACGCTGCCGCTTCCCCTCCCGCACTAGATTATTTTTTTTTTTATTGGGCACCCCCCTACATCCTTGTGTAAGGTGAAGCGCAGAAGCGTTTACAGCGCCCAACAGGGAAGCATGTTAAGTTCATGCTTGCCTTTCTGTCTCATGAGTTAAGGGCGTAGAAGCCTGAAGAGTCAAGGGCGTAGAAGCCTGAAGAGTCAGTGGTTTATGTCATCAAGTTATTGGAAGCTCCAACAACTTGTCCCTGAATACGAATTCGCAACTTTCGACTTACAACAGGTACCTACTTTACTGCTAGGTGAACCCGCACTAGATGTAGCCCTCCATATGTGCAACATTTGTGATCGATCACTGCCAGTCCCGTATGGGCCTCTCGAGTCACCTCAAAGCTAACCAACGAGGGTGACATCCTTTATAACGCTTATCATTGTATCATAACTGGATGATCGTCATACTCGATTCCGAAAGACAGTAAAGTTTTAGTAATAAATGTAATAACAATGATTGTAATAATAGTAATAATAATGGTAATAATAATAGTAATAATCATAGTAATAGGGTCTCGACGAACCAAGTGAGTATATATAACTGATATTACACCAGTGAGACAATATAAATAGTGGTTATTTGTGCCAAGGATATATAAACAAGTGCTTGGTGTGACAAATTCTTGTCCATAGTGTATCATTCTGAAGTATGGATGGTCGCCCTTGGGGGGGGGGGGGGGGGGGGGGGAGTGGGGGGGGGGGGGGGCGGTAGCCTGCACACCCACGCGCGCACGTATGCCCCTACTACCTGGAAACAGCAGTCCAGCCTGTCACCTCTCCGCCCTTCCCTCATAAGAACCAGTATAATCTTGTGCCTGGGACCAAATCAGATGTTCGGAGGCGGACGTAACTGTCGCCCAAGGTGCAGATCATTATGCCGGGTGACAGACATTGTTGTGTCTGTTCTAACCAGTACCAAAAATGCCCTAGCAGTGTTTGTGTGAGAAACAACCGACCATGTGTGTCTTGCATAAAGGGAAACAATTGCCGCAACCCTTATAACCTTTATGGCAGGGAGCCGTCACAGGAGGCCACAGTGGATATCGCCGGGACCCAGCCGCCCGCTGATATCCTAAACGATAGCAGTGAGTCTACTCAACCTGAGAATGTAGTACCAATTAACGCTGAACCAATAGTAGCAGATGTCCACGAGGTGAATGAGAGACAGCCACCACAGTGGAATGGCATGTCGATGGAAAATGCGGACATATGGGTTAAAAAAACTTACTCAGAAATTGTCAGGTGGTCGCCAGCAAACCTGTTTGAACCACCCAAGTGTGCGGCCACCAAAGAAATGATTCGGGAGATGATTAGTCTCATAACCGAGTACACTCAAGACCGCCTCCTTGCCCCGTTAGCTCTTCACATACTGGCAATAATACCACATCTATTCTGTCAGAGGACACACACAAAGACTAAGCACAAAGAAAATGCGGCAGCAATGAAGAGAAGACTGACACTGTGGCAGAAGGGGGCCCTTGATGATCTCCTATGTGAAGCAAGAACACTGCAGGAGAGACCAAAATCTGCAGGAGACGGAAAGCAAAACACCGATGATGCTGCAAAGAAGTTTGGAAACAAAATGCGTGTGGGAAAAGTGTCTTTGGCGGTAAGATCTCTCACAGAGGAATCCACCGGTGGGGTCCTGCCAATAACAGAGAGACATTAAAACAACTGAAAGAAAAACATCCCTCTGCAAGTGATGACGAAGGCATCAGGTTTCAGGGGGCCTATATCCCACCAAATGCTGTCCTGTTCGAGAAAATAACAGGAGGGATGGTGTGGAAAAAGGCACTGAGGACTCAGGGAGGGGCCTGCCCTTCAGGTCTGGATGCAAACGGATGGAGAGTCATCCTCAGCACTAACAAGTTTGGCCCCGCAGCAAGTGATCTCTGCACGGCCATTGCCGTCCTTGCAAGAATGCTGGCATCCTCATGCTGCCATCACCTTCATGCTCTGACGGCCTGCCGCCTCATTCCCCTGGATAAGAATCCAGGATGTACTCCAATAGGAGTGGGGGAAGTACTGAGGCGAATCATCGGAAAATGCATAATGGAGGTGGTAAAGGACGATGTCAGGGCAGCAGCAGGGAACCTGCAAGTTTGTGCTGGCCAACAAACTGGAGGGGAAGCTGCCATTCACGCCATGAGAACGATATTTGAGCAACGCGATTGTGAGGCCGTTCTCCTGGTTGACGCTTCAAACGCATTCAACATACTTAACAGCAAGGCCGCACTGCACAACATCAAGATCAAGTGTCCAAGTTTTGCAATGTACGTTGAAAACTCCTATAGGAATCCATCAGACATTTATATAGTAAACAACAAGGCTCTAAGAGGTGATACCATCTTACAGTCAACCGAGGGAACAACACAGGGGGACCCTGTTGCAATGGCAATGTATGCAATAGGCCTATCAGTGCTCCAACAAGAAATAAAATTTGAAACAACTGGGGTCAAACAAAACTGGGAGGGATGGGACTAACCAATCCAGAGGAGATTGCAGCCACCGAACATCAAAATTCACTTAAGCTCACGGCAGCCCTCACGGACCACATAATAGCCCAGAACGCAACAGGGGAGGTCGATACCAGTGAAGTAAACGAGATTCGTAGGTCCATTACGACGGATCGACAGCACTGCCAAAATGATAAGTTGCAGCAACTGTTGCTGCAGGTTCCAGAAAATTTGGAAAAAAGTAGCTATAGCGCAGGAGGTGGGCGACTCAAACTGGTTAACTGCGTTACCGATAAGGGCAAATGGTTTCAGTCTTAACAAACAAGAATTTACAGATGCCATTGCTCTAAGGTACGGTCGGCCAGTAGAAGGTTTGCCCTCCCAATGCGTGTGTGGCTCTTCCTATGACGGCGATCACGCCATCATGTGCAAGAAAGGGGGCTTCATATGCATGAGGCATGACGAAGTGAGGGACCTTACAGCAAATATGTTGAAGGAAATTTGCCGGGATGTCATGGTAGAACCGACCCTCCTTCCATTGGATGGTGAGATCTTCCAACATAGGACTCCAAACACATCTAACGAAGCCCGTGTTGACGTCAGTGCATGAGGATTTTGGACGCGGGGACAGCGAGACTTTCTCACAGCAAATATGTTGAAGGAAATCTGTCGTGATGTCAGAGTAGAACCGACCCTTCTTCCATTGGACGGTGAGAATTTCCAACATAGGAATTCAAACACATCCAACGAAGCCTGTGTTGACGTCAGTGCTAGAGGCTTCTGGACGCGGGAACAGCGAGCCTTCTTCAACATCTGGATTTTTTATCCTATGGCCGCATGTCACCGTAACTTAGTTCTCGATGCCGCACACAGGAGGAACGAGAACGACAAGATAAGGGCATACGGGGAGAGAATTCAGAACGTTGATCAAGGCAGCTTCATTCCTTTGGTGTTCACAACCTCTGGTGGGATGGGACCAAGTGCAAGATGCTTCTACGCCAGACTCGCAGAGGTGCTATCCGAACAGAAGCAGCAGCCCAGAAGTTATGTTACAGCCTGGATGAATGTCGACTGTCCTTCTCTCTCCTTAGGTCTGCTTTGCTCTGTCTCAGGAGAAGGAGAGCATCTGCCCCAAGGCCGACAACAGTTGCAGATATTGACTATGAGGCAACAGTCACTGAATGCCACATAGATCTGCGACTCAACTAACTCAACACAGCTAGGGTAGCTACTTATGTATTAGTATATTTAATTTTAAAGTAATAAAATGGCGGCGAAGGTGTGGCTATTGGGGGAGGCTGGAGGCCACGTTGATAATAAATAGTAGAGTGTGTGTGTTTGTGTGTGTATATTTGTGAGCATGTGTGTGTGTGTGTGTGTGTGTGTGTGTTTGTGTGTATATTTTTGTGAGCATGTGGGTGTGTGTGTGTGTGTGTGTGTGTGTGTGTGTGTGTGTGTGTGTGTGTGTGTTCGCCCCTGTGGCCCAATGGATAAGGCATTGGCCTCTGGCCTCCTAAGCCAAGGATTGTGGGTTCTAGCCCCACCAGGGGATAATTGTGTGTGTGTGTGTGTTTTTGAGGGGGGGGGGGGGGTCCGAAGGGTGGTGTAATGCTTATAGTGTGGCAGCATAATGTTAGTGTTAAGGTGCAGGTACTACATGCTTCCTCTCACTTTCAGCTACAGCCGCTGGCTAGCCCTCGTGGTGAACAAGGAAGCAGCCTTGCACCACAGTGGAGAACATGGTGTTAACCACAGTGCTGATCATGGTGTTAACCACAGTGCTGATCATGGTGTTAACCACAGTGGTGAACAAGGTTAGGTTAGGTTAGGTTAGGTCAGTTTGGCTTAAAATGAATGGCTTGCTATGTAGAGTTGGAGTATAGTTAAAGAAAATCCACACAGTTGGAGTTGATGTTAACCAAGAAAGTTAACTTGGCACCACTTTCTCCAAGGAGTGAACTACTATAATATGAACAAACTTTATCCTGAAGTTGAACACACTTTATCCTTAATCTGAACACACTTTATCCTTAATATGAACACACTTTATCCTTAATATGAACACACTTTATCCTGAAGTTGAACACACTTTATCCTTAATCTGAACACACTTTATCCTTAATATGAATACACTTTATCCTTAATATGAACAAACTTTAGCCTGAAGTTGAACACACTTTATCCTTAATCTGAACACACTTTATCCTTAATATGAACACACTTTATCCTTAATATGAACACACTTTATCCTTAATATGGACACACTTTATCCTAAAGTTAAACACACTTTATCCTTAATATGGACACACTTTATCCTTAATATGAACACACTTTATCCTTAATCTGAACACACTTTGCCCTTAATCTGAACACACTTTATCCTTAATATGAACACACTTTATCCTTAATATGGACACACTTTATCCTTAATATGAACACACTTTACCCTTATTATGAACACACTTTATCCTGAAGTTGAACACACTTTATCCTTAATATGGACACACTTTATCCTTAATATGAACACACTTTATCCTTAATATGGACACACTTTATCCTTAATATGAACACACTTTATCCTTAATATGAACACACTTTATCCTTAATATGGACACACTTTATCCTGAAGTTGAACACTCTTTATCCTTAATATGAACACACTTTATCCTTAATATGAACACACTTTATCCTTAATCTGAACACACTTTACCCTTAATCTGAGCACACTTTACCCTTAATTTGAACACACTTTATCCTTAATCTGAACACACTTTATCCTTAATATGAACACACTTTATCCTTAATCTGAACACACTTTATCCTTAATATGAACACACTTTACCCTTAATATGAACACACTTTATCCTTAATCTGAACACACTTTATCCTTAATATGAACACACTTTATCCTTAATATGGACACACTTTATCCTTAATATGAACACACTTTATCCTTAATATGAACACACTTTACCCTTAATATGAACACACTTTATCCTTAATATGAACACACTTTACTGTAATGAGACAAATGTCACATGAAGATGATTAATATATATAGGTAGAATATTGATAGTATAAGAGTATAAAAGAGAGGAAGATTTTAGTAGCGTGGCCGTGATAGTTATTTACACTTATCGTATCTTATATGTCAATACACATCTATTACGTCTTAAAGGCGGCTTCTCAAACACCGCTTCGTTACAACTCTTTATTAATTACGAACATGACATGGACACATTAATAACACATTCTATTGAAGTTACTAGGACATTATATTTACGTTACTAGGACATCATATTACGTTACTAGACACTGATTCTCGGACACGAACCTGAAATGAATACACCTCCCACATAAGTAACTCATCCCATGGAAAGCTCTGACAAACACTCACGTGACCTGGGGGAAGGCCTAGCAGGGAGACTGCTTAGCTGGAACACTGGTGTCGGGAGGGCGACTGCTTAGCTGGGACACTGGTGTCAGGAGGGCGACTGCTTAGCTGGGACACTGGAGGGAAGTCGGGGAGGGAAGTCCTGCATGACACTCCTCCCGTGAGCGGGACTCGGCTGAGGTGGACCTCCTCCTCCGATCCCTGTGTGTCTCTCTGTCTCACTCTCTCCGTGTGCGAATGTCTCTGAGGGAGGACTGGGACGTCCTATATATTGGGAGGCGAGCCGTCAGGTTGAGCTGGCCGGGGGGGGGGGGGGGCGGCGAAGGGTCTCCTTACATTTGACCTGGCCAATGTGAGGTCAGGTCTGGACTTTTTCAGAGACTATAAGTTGTATCTTCTGGAGAAGTCATCAGGTGGGGCCGTGAGAGTTACCCTACACTTGACCTCCCTAATGTCGGGTCAAGTGTGGACTTCTTTCTGCGGTGTAGGATATTGTGTATATTGGGAGAGAGTCGGCTGGTGCCTTCTTACATGTTTGTTGGCGGTGTGACATGGGAAGGGGAGCCTGGCTGATTTATAATCCATGGTCAGCCGCAAGAGATACCCTACACTTTTGACCCCCCTAATGTCGGGTCAAGTTTGGACTGTTTCTGAGATGTAAGCTGTGGTCTGACAACCCATCACTACATTACCCTTATTATGAACACACTTTATCCTTAATCTGAACACACTTTACCCTTAATATGAATACACTTTACCCTTAATCTGAACACACTTTACCCTTAATCTGAACACACTTTACCCTTAATATGAACACACTTTACCCTTAATCTGAACACACTTTACCCTTATTATGAACACACTTTATCCTTAATCTGAACACACTTTTCCCATAATATGAACACACTTTACCCTTAATATGAACACACTTTACCCTTAATATGAATACACTTTACCCTTAATCTGAACACACTTTACCCTTAATATGAACACACTTTATCCTGAAGTTGAACACTCTTTATCCTTAATATGAACACACTATACCCTTATTATGAACACACTTTATCCTGAAGTTGAACACACTTTATCCTTAATCTGAACACACTTTACCCTTAATATGAACACACTTTATCCTGAAGTTGAACACACTTTATCCTTAATCTGAACACACTTTACCCTTAATCTGAACACACTTTACCCTTAATATGAACACACTTCACCCTTAATATGAATACACTTTACCCTTAATCTGAACACACTTTACCCTTAATATGAACACACTTTATCCTGAAGTTGAACACACTTTACCCTTAATCTGAAAACACTTTACCCTTATTATGAACACACTTTATCCTTTATCTGAACACACTTTACCCATAATATGAACACACTTTATCCTGAAGTTGAACACACTTTACCCTTAATCTGAAAACACTTTACCCTTATTATGAACACACTTTATCCTTTATCTGAAAACACTTTACCCATAATATGAACACACTTTACCCTTAATATGAACACACTTTACCCTTAATATGAATACACTTTACCCTTAATCTGAACACACTTTACCCTTAATATGAACACACTTTACCCTTAATCTGAACACACTTTATCCTTAATCTGAACACATTTTATCCTTAATATGAACACACTTTACCCTTAATCTGAATACACTTTACCCTGAAGTTGAACACACTTTATCCTTAATATGGACACACTTTATCCTTAATATGGACACACTTTACCCTTAATATGAACACACTTTATCCTGAAGTTGAACACGCTTTACCCTTAATATGAACACACTTTATCCTGAAGTTGAACACACTTTATCCTTAATATGGACACACTTTATGCTTAATATGAACACACTTTACCCTGAAGTTGAACACACTTTATCCTTAATATGGACACACTTTATCCTGAAGTTGAACACACTCTATCCTTAATATGGACACACTTTATGCTTAATATGAACACACTTTACCCTTAATATGAACACACTTTATCCTTAACATAAGCATATAACATCACCATTTGCATTATTTAACTATTCACCCAAATGTATAATACCAAGTTGTTCACTAAGTTATTCAACAATGACTCAGTTGTTGTTCACTAAGTTATTCAACAAGGACTCAGGAGTTGTTCACTAAGTTAATCAACAATGACTCAGTAGTTGTTCATGTTATACATGCTGAGTCTATAACTTCATCAAGAGTCAGGCGAGGTCAAGCCCACTAATCACAACACCCGGCCTGACGCTCCTCGTCCACTCTCACGCTCAGAGCGAGAGGAGAGGCAGAATATTACTATGCGCTCAAGGGTGAACACTTCACTTAAAGTGTTCCTATAAAAGTGTACTCCAAACACTTCCCCAGGAGAGAATTCACAATACATTCTCTCCTAAACTAAGTACCTGTGTAGATAGCCGCTTCAGTAATAAATAAAGCACAGAACAAGTGTTTCTCTCAGCCTTGCCACTTAAGAGTTTTACAACTAAGTTATAACAATTGTGTGTGATATAAAAAAAACACTTTTTCAAACACACTTTATCCTTAATATGAACACACTTTACACTCCATATGAACACACTTTATCCTTAATATGAACACACTTTACACTCCATATGAACACACTTTATCCTTATTGTGAACACACTTTACACTCCATATGAACACACTTTATCCTTAATATGGACACACTTTATCCTTATTGTGAACAAACTTTGCACTCCATATGAACACGCTTTACACTCCATATGAACACACTTTATCCTTAATGTGAACACACTTTACACTCCATATGAACACACTTTATCCTTAATGTGAACACACTTTACACTCCATATGAACACACTTTATCCTTAATGTGAACACACTTTACACTCCATATGAACACACTTTACACTCCATATGAACACACTTTATCCTTAATGAGAACACACTTTACACTCCATATGAACACACTTTATCCTAAATATGAACACACTTTACACTCCATATGAACACACTTTATCCTTAATATGGACACACTTTATCCTTATTGTGAACAAACTTTACACTCCATATGAGCACACTTTACACTCCATATGAACACACCTTATCCTTAATGTGAAAAAACTTTACACTCCATATGAACACACTTTATCCTTAATGTGAACACACTTTACACTCCATATGAACACACTTTACACTCCATATGAACACACTTTATCCTTAATGTGAACACACTTTACACTCCATATGAACACACTTTACACTCCATATGAACACACTTTACACTCCATATGAAAACACTTTACACTCCATATGAACACACTTTATCCTTAATGTGAACAAACTTTACACTCCATATGAACACACTTTACACTCCATATGAACACACTTTATCCTTAATGTGAACACACTTTACACTCCATATGAACACACTTTACACTCCATATGAACACACTTTATCCTTAATGTGAACACACTTTACACTCCATATGGACACACTTTATCCTTATTGTGAACACACTTTACACTCCATATGAACACACTTTACACTCCATATGAACACACTTTATCCTTAATGTGAACACACTTTACACTCCATATGAACACACTTTATCCTTAATGTGAACACACTTTACACTCCATATGAACACACTTTACACTCCATATGAACACACTTTATCCTTAATGTGAACACACTTTACACTCCATATGAACACACTTTACACTCCATATGAACACACTTTATCCTTAATATAAACAGACTTTTACCCAATCAATTCAGCACGTCATGACCTTGTTCACCAGGAAGATGAAAAAAAGAGTTTCCCTCAGAGGTAACTTAGTGTGGCCCTGATAACACATGGTGTGGCCCTGATAACACATGGTGTTGCCCTGATAACACATGGTGTGGCACTGATAACAAATGGTGTTGAACTGATAACACATGGTGTGTCCCTGATAACAAATGGTGTTGCCCTGATAACACATGGTATGGCCCTGATAACACATGGTGTGGCCCTGATAACACATGGTGTGGCCCTGATAACACATGGTGTTGCCCTGATAACACATGGTGTGGCCCTGATAACACATGGTGTTGCCCTGATAACACATGGTGTGGCCCTGATAACACATGGTGTTGCCCTGATAACACATGGTGTGGCCCTGATAACACATGGTATGGCCCTGATAACACATGGTGTGGCCCTGATAACAATTGGTGTGGCCCTGATAACAAATGGTGTGGCCCTGATAACAAATGGTGTGGCCCTGATAACAAATGGTGTGGCCTTGGTAACAAATGATGTGGCTTTAATAACAAGTTGTGAGGCCCTGATATCAAATGGTGTGGCCCTGATAACAAATGGTGTGGCCCTGATAACAAATGATGCAGCCTTAATAACAAATGATGTGGCTTTAATAACAAATGGTGTGGCCCTGATATCAAATGGTGTGGCCCTGATAACAAATGGTGTGGCCCTGATAACAAATGATGTGGCCATAATAACAAATGATGTGGCCTTAATAACAAATGATGTGGCTCTGATAACAAATGATGTGGCCCTGATAACAAATAATGTGGCCCTGATAACAAATGATGTGGCCTTAATAACAAATGATGTGGCTTTAATAAAAATGATGTGGCTTTAATTACAAATGATGTGGCCTTAATAACAAATGATGTGGCCTTAATAACAAATGATGTGGCTTTAATTACAATTGGTGTGACCCTGATAACAAATGATGTGGCCCTAATAACAAATGATGTGGCCTTAATAACAAATGATGTGGCCTTAATAACAAATGATGTGGCCTTAATAACAAATGATGTGGCTTTAATCACAATTGGTATGGCCCTGATAACAAATGTTGTGGCCCTGATAACAAATGGTGTGGCCCTGATAACAAATGGTGTGGCCTTGATAACAAATGGTGTGGCCCTAATAACAAAGAATAACACAATTTTCTGTCATCTCCTCACACTTAATCTATCTTGCTGTTTGCGACACAAGTTGATCCAGTATTCATTTTTTAATATAAACATGCTTTTCTTTCCTCACAGAGTTTTATCAACCACAGAGTCGAAAATTATGTAAACCTGAGATGAACTTGACCTGAGCGTATTAATAACAGAGGTGGTGGTGGTGTTGTGGTGGTAATGCGGTGTTGGTCTGTGGTGGTGGTGGTGTGGTAAGGCGGTGTTGGCCAGTGGTGGTGGTGTGGTAAGGCGGTGTTGGTCAATGGTGTTGTGGTGGTAAGGCGATGTTGGCCAGTGGTGGTGTGGTAAGGCGGTGTTGGCCAGTGGTGGTGTTGGTGGTAAGGCGGTGTTGGCCAGTGGTGGTGGTGGTGTGGTAAGGCGGTGTTAGCCAGTGGTGGTGGTGGTGTGGTAAGGCGGTGTTGGCCAGTGGTGGTGGTGGTGTGGTAAGGCGGTGTTGGCCAGTGGTGGTGGTGGTGTGGTAAGGCGGTGTTAGCCAGTGGTGGTGGTGGTGTGGTAAGGCGGTGTTGGCCAGTGGTGGTGGTGGTGGTGTGGTAAGGCGGTGTTAGCCAGTGGTGGTGGTGTGGTAAGGCGGGTGCAGTGGTGGTGGTGGTAAGGCGGTGTTGGCCAGTGGTGGTGGTGGTGGTAAGGCGGTGTTGGCCAGTGGTGGTGGTGTGGTAAGGCGGTGTTGGCCAGTGGTGGTGGTGGTGTGGTAAGGCGGTGTTGGCCAGTGGTGGTGGTGGTGTGGTAAGGCGGTGTTGGCCAGTGGTGGTGGTGGTGTGGTAAGGCGGTGTTAGCCAGTGGTGGTGTGGTAAGGCGGTGTTGGCCAGTGGTGGTGGTGTGGTAAGGCGGTGTTAGCCAGTGGTGGTAAGGCGTGGCAGTGGTGGTGGTGTAAGGCGGTGTTAGCCAGTGGTGGTGGTGGTGTGGTAAGGCGGTGTTAGCCAGTGGTGGTGGTGGTGTGGTAAGGCGGTGTTGGCCAGTGGTGGTGGTGGTGTGATAAGGCGGTGTTGGCCAGTGGTGGTGTGGTAAGGCGGTGTTGGCCAGTGGTGGTGGTGTGGCAAGGCGGTGTTGGCCAGTGGTGGTGTTGGTGGTAAGGCGGTGTTGGCCAGTGGTGGTGGTGGTGTGGTAAGGCGGTGTTGGCCAGTGGTGGTGTTGGTGGTAAGGCGGTGTTGGCCAGTGGTGGTGGTGGTGTGGTAAGGCGGTGTTGGCCAGTGGTGGTGGTGGTGTGCTGTGGTGGTGTGGTAAGACGGTGTTGGCCAATGGTGTTGTGGTGGTAAGGCGGTGTTGGCCAGTGGTGGTGGTGTGGTAAGGCGGTGTTGGTCAATGGTGTTGTGGTGGTAAGGCGATGTTGGCCAGTGATGGTGGTGGTGTGGTAAGGCGGTGTTGGCCAGTGGTGGTGTTGGTGGTAAGGCGGTGTTGGCCAGTGGTGGTGGTGGTGTGGTAAGGCGGTGTTAGCCAGTGGTGGTGGTGGTGGTGGTGTGGTAAGGCGGTGTTGGCCAGTGGTGGTGGTGGTGTGGTAAGGCGGTGTTGGCCAGTGGTGGTGGCGGTGTGGTAAGGCGGTGGTAGCCAGTGGTGGTGGTGGTGTGGTAAGGCGGTGTTAGCCAGTGGTGGTGGTGGTGTGGTAAGGCGGTGTTAGCCAGTGGTGGTGGTGGTGTGGTAAGGCGGTGTTGGCCAGTGGTGGTGGTGGTGTGGTAAGGCGGGGTTGGCCAGTGGTGGTGGTGGTGGTAAGGCGGTGTTGGCCAGTGGTGGTGGTGTGGTAAGGCGGTGTTGGCCAGTGGTGGTGGTGGTGTGGTAAGGCGGTGTTGGCCAGTGGTGGTGGTGGTGTGGTAAGGCGCTGTTGGCCAGTGGTGGTGGTGGTGTGGTAAGGCGGTGTTAGCCAGTGGTGGTGGTGGTGTGGTAAGGCGGTGTTGGCCAGTGGTGGTGGTGGTGTGGTAAGGCGGTGTTAGCCAGTGGTGGTGTGGTTAGGCGGTGTTAGCCAGTGGTGGTGTGGTAAGGCGGTGTTAGCCAGTGGTGGTGGTGGTGTGGTAAGGCGGTGTTGGCCAGTGGTGGTGGTGTGGTAAGGCGGTGTTGGCCAGTGGTGGTGTGGTAAGGCGGTGTTGGCCAGTGGTGGTGGTGTGGTAAGGCGGTGTTGGCCAGTGGTGATGTTGGTGGTAAGGCGGTGTTGGCCAGTGGTAGTGGTGGTGTGGTAAGGCGGTGTTGGCCAGTGGTGGTGGTGGAGTGGTAAGGCGGTGTTGGCCAGTGGTGGTGGTGGTGTGCTGTGGTGGTGTGGTAAGGCGGTGTTGGCCAGTGGTGGTGGTGGTGGTAAGGCGGTGTTGGCCAGTGGTGGTGTTGGTGTGGTAAGGCGGTGTTGGCCAGTGGTGGTGGTGGTGGTAAGGCGGTGTTGGCCAGTGGTGGTGTTGGTGTGGTAAGGCGGTGTTGGCCAGTGGTGGTGGTGGTGTGGTAAGGCGATGTTGGCCAGTGGTGGTGGTGGTGTGCTGTGGTGGTGTGGTAAGGCGGTGTTGGCCAGTGGTGGTGGTGATGGTAAGGCGGTGTTGGCCAGTGGTGGTGTTGGTGTGGTATGGCGGTGTTGGCCAGTGGTGGTGGTGGTGGTAAGGCGGTGTTGGCCAGTGGTGGTGGTGGTGTGGTAAGGCGGTGTTGGCCAGTGGTGGTGGTGGTGTGGTAAGGCGGTGTTGGCCAGTGGTGGTGGTGGCGTGGTAAGGCGGTGTTGGCCAGTGGTGGTGGTGGTGTGGTAAGGCGGTGTTGGCCAGTGGTGGTGGTGGTGTGCTGTGGTGGTGTGGTAAGGTGGTCTGGCCAGTGGTGGTGGTGGTGTGGTAAGGCGGTGTTGGCCAGTGGTGGTGGTTCTGTGGTAAGGCGGTGTTGGCCAGTGGTGGTGTTGGTGGTAAGGCGGTGTTGGCCAGTGGTGGTGGTGGTGTGGTAAGGCGGTGTTGGCCAGTGGTGGTGGTGGTGTGGTAAGGCGGTGTTGTCCACAGAGTTCGGTGAGACCCGGAAATTTTAATCACAGACTTAACTTATCTCTATCTTGTTAACCACATAGTTGAACATGGCCCGGTCTTGTTAACCACATCACTGAACATGGCCCGGTCTTGTTAACCTCATCACTGAACATGGCCCGGTCTTGTTAACGGCAACATTGAACATGGCCCGGTCTTGTTAACCGCAACATTGAACATGGCCCGGTCTTGTTAACCGCAACATTGAACATGACCCGGTCTTGTTAACCACATAGTTGAACATGGCCCGGTCTTGTTAACCACATCACTGAACATGGCCCGGTCTTGTTAACGGCAACATTGAACATGGCCCGGTCTTGTTAACCGCAACATTGAACATGGCCCGGTCTTGTTAACCGCAACATTGAACATGGCCCGGTCTTGTTAACCACATAGTTGAACATGGCCCGGTCTTGTTAACCACATCACTGAACATGGCCCGGTCTTGTTAACGGCAACATTGAACATGGTCCGGTCTTGTTAACCGCAACATTGAACATGGCCCGGTCTTGTTAACCGCAACATTGAACATGGCCCGGTCTTGTTAACCGCATCACTGAACATGGCCCGGTCTTGTTAACCGCATCACTGAACATGGCCCGGTCTTGTTAACCGCATCACTGAACATGGCCCGGTCTTGTTAACCGTATAGTGGAACATAGCCCGGTCTTGTTAACCACATCACTGAACATGGCCTGGTCTTCTTAACAGCATCATTGAACATGGCCCGGTCTTGTTAACCACATAGCTGAACATGGCCCGGTTTTTTAACCACATAGCTGAACATGGCCCGGTCTTGTTAACAGCAACATTGAACATGGCCCGGTCTTGTTAACCGCATCACTGAACATGGCCCGGTCTTGTTAACC
Organism: Homarus gammarus; assembly: GCA_958450375.1. Classification (NCBI taxonomy): domain Eukaryota; kingdom Metazoa; phylum Arthropoda; class Malacostraca; order Decapoda; family Nephropidae; genus Homarus; species Homarus gammarus. The sequence goes on along the minus strand of CAUDMG010000117.1, from coordinate 44,633 downwards.
ACATAGTTGAACATGGCCCTGTCTTGTTAACCACAGAGTTGAACATGGCCCGGTCTTGTTAACCACATAGTTGAATATTGCCCGGTCTTGTTAACCACATAGGTGAATATGGCCCGGTCTTGTTAACCACATAGTTGAATATGGCCCGGTCCTATTAACAGCATAGTTGAACAAGGCCCGGTCTTGTTAACCACATAGTTGAACATGGCCCGTTCTTGTTAACCACATAGTTGAACATGGCCCTGTCTTGTTAACCACAGAGTTGAACATGGCCCGGTCTTGTTAACCACATAGTTGAACATGGCCCGGTCTTGTTAACCACATCACTGAACATGGCCCGGTCTTGTTAACGGCAACATTGAACATGACCCGGTCTTGTTAACCGCAACATTGAACATGGCCCGGTCTTGTTAACCACATAGTTGAACATGGCCCGGTCTTGTTAACCGCATCACTGAACATGGCCCGGTCTTGTTAACCGCATCACTGAACATGGCCCGGTCTTGTTAACCACATCACTGAACATGGCCCGGTCTTGTTAACCGCAACATTGAACATGGCCCGGTCTTGTTAACCGCATCACTGAACATGGCCCGGTCTTGTTAACCGCATCACTGAACATGGCCCGGTCTTGTTAACCGCATCACTGAACATGGCCCGGTCTTGTTAACCGCATCACTGAACATGGTCCGGTCTTGTTAACCGTATAGTTGAACATAGCCCGGTCTTGTTAACCACATCACTGAACATGGCCTGGTCTTCTTAACCGCATCATTGAACATGGCCCGGTCTTGTTAACCACATAACTGAACATGGCCCGGTTTTTTAACCACATAGCTGAACATGGCCCGGTCTTGTTAACGGCAACATTGAACATGGCCCGGTCGTGTTAACCGCATCACTGAACATGGCCCGGTCTTGTTAACCGTATAGTTGAACATGGCCCGGTCTTGTTAACCACATCACTGAACATGGCCTGGTCTTCTTAACTGTATAGTTGAACATGGCCCGGTCTTGTTAGCACATAACTGAACATGGCCTGGTCTTCTTAACCGTATAGTTGAACATGGCCCGGTCTTGTTAAGCACATAACTGAACATGGGCCGGTCTTGTTAACCGCATCACTGAATATGGCCCGGTCTTGCTAACCGCATCACTGAACATGGCCCGGTCTTGTTAACCATAAAGTTGAACATAGCCCGGTCTTGTTAGCCACATCACTGAACATGGCCTGGTCTTCTTAACCATATAGTTGAACATGGCCCAGTCTTGTTAACCACATCACTGAACATGGCCTGGTCTTCTTAACCGTATAGTTGAACATGGCCCGGTCTTGTTAAGCACATAACTGAACATGGCCTGGTCTTTTAACCACATAGTTGAACATGGCCCGATCTTGTTAACCGCATCATTGAACATGGCCCGGTCTTGTTAACCACATCACTGAACATGGCCTGGTCTTCTTAACCGTATAGTTGAACATAGCCCTGTCTTGTTAAGCACATAACTGAACATGGCCCGGTTTTTTAACCACATAGCTGAACATGGCCCGGTCTTGTTAACCGCAACATTGAACATGGCCCGGTCTTGTTAACCGCATCACTGAACATGGCCCGGTCTTGTTAACCGCATCACTGAACATGGCCTGGTCTTGTTAACCGCATCATTGAACATGGCCCGGTCTTGTTAACCACATAGTTGAACATGGCCCGGTCTTGTTAACCGCATCATTGAACATGGCCCGGTCTTGTTAACCGTATAGTTGAACATGGCCCGGTCTTGTTAATCACATCACTGAACATGGCCTGGTCTTGTTAACCGCATCATTGAACATGGCCCGGTCTTGTTAACCACATAGTTGAACATGGCCCGGTCTTGTTAACCGCATCATTGAACATGGCCCGGTCTTGTTAACAACATAGTTGATCATGGCCCGGTCTTCTTAACTACATCACTGGACATGGCCCAGTCTTGTTAAGCACATAACTGAACATGGCCCGGTCTTGTTAACCGTATAGTTGAACATGGCCCGGTCTTGTTAACCACATCACTGAACATGGCCTGGTCTTGTTAACCGCATCACTGAACATGGCCCGGTCTTGTTAACCGTATAGTTGAACATGGCCCGGTCTTGTTAACCACATCACTGAACATGGCCTGGTCTTGTTAAGCACATAACTGAATATGGCCCGGTCTTGTTAACCACATCACTGAACATGGCCCGGTCTTGTTAACCACATAGTTGAACATGGCCCAGTCTTGTTAACCGCATCATTGAACATGGCTCGGTCTTGTTAACCACATAACTGAACATGGCCCGGTTTTTTAACCACATAGTTGAACATGACCCGGTCTTGTTAACCACATAACTGAACATGGCCCGGTCTTTTAACCACATAGATGAACATGGCCCGGTCTTGTTAACCACATAACTGAACATGGCCCGGTCTTTTAACCATATAGTTGAACATGGCCCGGTCTTGTTAACCACATAACTGAACATGGCCCGGTCTTTTAACCACATAGTTGAACATGTCCTGGTCTTGATAACCACATAGTTGAACATGGCCCGGTCTTGTTAACCACATAGTTGAACATGGCCCGGTCTTGTTAAGCACATAGTTGAACATGGCCCGGTCTTGTTAACCACATAGTTGAACATGTCCTGGTCTTGATAACCACATAGTTGAACATGGCCCGGTCTTGTTAACCACATAGTTGAACATGGCACGGTCTTGTTAACCACATAGTTGAACATGGCCTGGTCTTGTGAACCACATAGTTGAACATTGCCCGGTCTTGTTAACCACATAGGTGAATATGGCCCGGTCTTGTTAACCACATAGTTGAATATGGCCCGGTCCTATTAACAGCATAGTTGAACAAGGCCCGGTCTTGTTAACCACATAGTTGAACATGGCCCGGTCTTGTTAAACACATAATTGAACATGGCCCGGTATTGTTAACCACATAGTTGAACATGGCCCGGTCTTGTTAACCACATAGGTGAATATGGCCCGGTCTTGTTAACCACATAGTTGAATATGGCCCGGTCCTATTAACAGCATAGTTGAACAAGGCCCGGTCTTGTTAACCACATAGTTGAACATGGCCCGGTCTTGTTAAACACATAATTGAACATGGCCCAGTATTGTTAACCACATAGTTGAACATGGCCCTGTCTTGTTAACCACATAGTTGAACATGGCCCAGCCTTGTTAACCACATAGTTGAACATGGCCTGGTCTTGTTAACCACATAGTTGTACATGGCCCCGTCTTTTTAACCACATAGTTGAACATGGCCCTGTCTTGTTAACCACATAGTTGAACATGGCCTGGTCTTGTTAACCACATAGTTGAACATGGCCCGGTCTTGTTAACCACACAGTTGAACATGGCCCGGTCTTGTTAAACACATAATTGAACATGGCCCGGTCTTGTTAACCACATAGTTGAATATGGCCCGGTCCTATTAACAGCATAGTTGAACATGGCTCGGTCTTGTTAACCACATAACTGAACATGGCCCTGTCTTGTTAACCACATAGTTGAACATGGCCCGGTCTTGTTAACCACATAGTTGAACATGGCCCGGTCTTGTTAACCACATAGTTGAACATGGCCCGGTCTTGTTAACCACATAGTTGTACATGGCCCGGTCATTTTAACCGCATAGCTGAGCATGGCCTGGTCTTGTTAACCACATAGTTGAACATGGCCCGGTCTTGCTAACCACAAAGTTGAACATGTCCTGGTCTTGATAACCACATAGTTGAACATGGCCCGGTCTTGTTAACCACATAGTTGAACATGGCCCGGTCTTGTTAACCACATAGTTGAACATGGCCTGGTCTTGTTAACCACATAGTTGAACATTGCCCGGTCTTGTTAACCACATAGTTGAACATGGCCCGGTCTTGTTGACCACATAGTTGAACATGGCCCTGTCTTGCTAACCACAGAGTTGAACATGGCCCGGTCTTGTTAACCACATAGTTGAATATGGCCCGGTCCTATTAACAGCATAGTTGAACAAGGCCCGGTCTTGTTAACCACATAGTTGAACATGGCCCGGTCTTGTTAACCACATAGTTGAACATGGCCCTGTCTTGTTAAACACATAATTGAACATGGCCCGGTATTGTTAACCACATAGTTGAACATGGCCCGGTCTTGTTAACCACATAGTTGAACATGGCCTGGTCTTGTTCACCACATAGTTGTACATGGCCCCGTCTTTTTAACCACATAGTTGAACATGGCCCTGTCTTGTTAACCACATAGCTGAACATGGCCTGGTCTTGTTAAACCACATAGTTGAACATGGCCCGGTCTTGTTAACCACACAGTTGAACATGGCCCGGTCTTGTTAAACACATAATTGAGCATGGCCCGGTCTTGTTTACCACATAGTTGAATATGGCCCGGTCCTATTAACAGCATAGTTGAACAAGGCCCGGTCTTGTTAACCACATAGTTGAACATGGCCCGGTCTTGTTAACCACATAGTTGAACATGGCCCTGTCTTGTTAACCACAGAGTTGAACATGGCCCGGTCTTGTTAACCACATAGTTGAACATTGCCCGGTCTTGTTAACCACATAGGTGAATATGGCCCGGTCTTGTTTACCACATAGTTGAATATGGCCCGGTCCTAGTAACAGCATAGTTGAACAAGGCCCGGTCTTGTTAACCACATAGTTGAACATGGCCCGGTCTTGTTAAACACATAATTGAACATGGCCCGGTATTGTTAACCACATAGTTGAACATGGCCCGGTCTTGTTAACCACATAGTTGAACATGGCCCAGCCTTGTTAACCACATATTTGAACATGGCCTGGTCTTGTTAACCACATAGTTGTTCATGGCCCGGTCTTTTTAACCACATAGTTGAACATGGCCCTGTCTTGTTAACCACATAGCTGAACATGGCCTGGTCTTGTTGACCACATAGTTGAACATGGCCCGGTCTTGTTAACCACACAGTTGAACATGGCCCGGTCTTGTTAACCACATAGTTGAACATGGCCCTGTCTTGTTAACCACAGAGTTGAACATGGCCCGGTCTTGTTAACCACATAGTTGAACATTGCCCGGTCTTGTTAACCACATAGGTGAATATGGCCCGGTCTTGTTAACCACATAGTTGAATATGGCTCGGTCCTATTAACAGCATAGTTGAACAAGGCCCGGTCTTGTTAACCACATAGTTGAACATGGCCCGGTCTTGTTAAACACATAATTGAACATGGCCCGGTCTTGTTAACCACATAGTTGAACATGGCCCGGTCTTGTTAACCACATAGTTGAACATGGCCCAGCCTTGTTAACCACATAGTTGAACATGGCCTGGTCTTGTTAACCATTTAGTTGAACATGGCCCTGTCTTGTTAACCACATAGCTGAACATGGCCTGGTCTTGTTAACCACATGGTTGAACATGGCCCGGTTTTGTTAAACACATAATTGAACATGGCCCGGTCTTGTTAACCACATAGTTGAATATGGCCCGGTCCTATTAACAGCATAGTTGAACAAGGCCCGGTCTTGTTAACCACATAGTTGAACATGGCCCGGTATTGTTAACCACATAGTTGAAAATGGCCTGGTCTTGTTAACCACATAGTTGAACATGGCCCAGCCTTGTTAACCACATAGTTGAACATGGCCTGGTCTTGTTAACCACATAGTTGTATATGGCCCGGTCTTTTTAACCACATAGTTGAACATGGCCCAGCCATGTTAACCACATAGTTGAACATGGCCTGGTCTTGTTAACCACATAGTTGTACATGGCCCGGTATTGTTAACCACATAGTTGAACATGGCCCGGTCTTGTTAACCACATAGTTGAACATGGCCCGGTCTTGTTAACCACATAGTTGAATGTGGCCCAGTCGTGTTTGCAGTATAGTTGAACATGGCCCGGTCTTGTTAACCACAAAGTTGAACATGGCCCGGTCCTGTTAACCACATAGTTGAACATGGCCCGGTCTTGTTAACCACATAGTTGAACGTGGCTCGGTCGTGTTAACAGCATAGTTGAACATGACCCGGTCTTGTCAACCACATAGTTGTACAATGTACATGGCCCGGTCTTGTTAACCACATAGTTGAACATGGCCCGGTCTTGTTAACCACATAGTTGAACATGACCCGGTCTTGTTAACCACATAGTTGAACATGGCCCGGTTTTGTTAACCACATAGTTGAACATGGCCCGGTCTTGTTAACCACATAGTTCAACATGGCCCGGTCTTGTTAACCACATAGTTGAACATGTTGTTTACTGTATCTTGCATCTGTAAATTGTATAGTTGGATGACTTACAGACCAAAATACACAGACAGACATACAAACAGACAGTCACTAGGGGGAGTGACAACGTGAGGGAGGGAGGGAGAGAGAGAGAGAGGGGGGGGGAGGGAAGAGGTGGCGTTAATATTATTCTGCGAGGAGAGAGTTGAAGTGGGGTTGTCTGGTGGGCGCCTAGTTTTGCCCGCTGGCGATCACGGTCTCCCAGAGTTCATCTCGGAGGTTAGATTATAAAAACACTATCTGGCATCAACAACATTAACCCGCAACTAAGATTATATAGATTTGCCTGCCCGAGAACGTAAGTTATGTTTTTACATCGTATGATTACTTGATTGGCAGAGGCGAGGGACTAGAACCATGCATATGAAGGCCAAGGATGCAAGGAGCGCCTCCCCCCGGCCCCGTCTACCACGTAAAACCATCACAGGAGGAATAGCTTTAGGTTGACACAGTACTATCCACTCTTATGTATAGACTCGAGGAGTATCTGGTTCATAGTGAAAGATCTCGAGTCTCGTTTGCCATCAAACAATTGGGGATTAACGTCAAGTTTCCCCCAACAACAAGTTAGAAACACCACCTACTGGCTTGCCTTAGTAGACAGAGCCTGAACTGGTCACGTAGAGTGGTTGTGTGAACGTCTGGAGCTCTGTCACACAGTCTCAAGGAATGGCTGAATCCCTACACGCATTATCCAGATGAGGGAGAGACACTCACACCGCCAGGTCTCCCACAGGTCGATGTAAAAAATGAATACAACATTAAGACGCAAAATGACTTGTGTTGTCTCGTGCTGCCAATGGAGAGTGAAGTTTGTTAATAATATACCAGGAGTGTGTCAGACCTAAGTGCCTGCATGGATATGAGTATATGCATGAGTGCAAATACACGTCTGAGTACATGTATAAGTGCGAGTATATGTCTAAGTCTGAGTACATGTGTGAGTGAGACCATGTATGATTGTGTGTTTATACAATCTGGATGTGAAAGTTAGTTAGTCTGTTGTGAGAACTTGCTTCAGTCTGAGTAAATGTCCGACTGAAATTAAATATCCGTGTGTGTGTGTGTGTGTGTGTGTGTGTGTGTGTGTGTGTGTGTGTGTGTGTGTGTGTGTGTGTGTTAGTTACTGTTCATCTGAATATAACAATTAAGCACAAGTGTGTACATGAATCTGAATCCATGCCTAATTGTCAACACCTAACCTAACCAAACCTAACCTATTTCCCCCAACACACACACACACACACACACACACACACTTCTCATACACTTAACTTGCAGGACGGTTAGTCAGGCTCATGTACACTCATCAGCTCAGGGAAGCACTCACACCTACATATGTGTTCATACTTATATATGTGTACACTGAAAGCATTTAAGTTAAGAGAGATTTTATTAAGTAAAGGTAAACACACCTGGATATGGAAATACGCTGAGGAGCAAGGTTAGGTTAGGTTAGGTTAGGTTAGGTTAGGTTAGGTTAGGTAAGGTTAGGTTAGGTTTGGTTAGGTTAGGTTACGTTAGGTTAGGCTAGGTTACGTTAGGTAAGGTTAGGTTACGTTAGGTTAGGTTAGGTTAGGTTAGGTTAGGTTAGGTTAGGCTAGGTTAGGTTAGGTTAGGTAAGGTTAGGTTAGGTTAGGTTAGGTTAGGTTACGTTAGGTTAGGTTAGGTAAGGTTAGGTTAGGTTAGGTTACGTTAGGTTAGGTTAGGTTACGTTACGTTACGTTAGGTTACGTTACGTTAGGTTACGTTAGGTTACGTTAGGTTAGGTTAGGTTAGGTTAGGTTAGGTTACGTTAGGTTAGGTTGGGTTAGGCTAGGTTAGGTTAGGTAAGGTTAGGTTAGGTTAGGTTACGTTAGGTTACGTTAGGTTAGGTTAGGTAAGGTTAGGTTAGGTTAGGTTAGGTTAGGTTAGGTAAGGTTACGTTAGGTTAGGTTACGTTAGGTTACGTTAGGTTACGTTACGTTAGGTTACGTTAGGTTAGGTTAGGTTAGGTTAGGTTAGGTTACGTTACGTTACGTTACGTTACGTTACGTTACGTTAGGTTACGTTACGTTAGGTTAGGTTAGGTTAGGTTACGTTAGGTTAGGTTAGGTTAGGTTAGGTTAGGTTAGGTTATAAGCCATGTTGGGATCTCATGAAAAATCCTTCCTTTGTATTTAATCAGTGTCGACTTTGTGGCGAAAATAGTAAAGAGCCTCCAACATTATATCTCAGAGTACACACCAATCCGTTCCTTGTTGTAGCCAAACAAAACATTTGACGAACTCTGCAAACTCTCTTTTGTTTCCCATATACAATACCTGCTCTAGAAGACCTGTACTTCACTTACGTGTCTTAGCGCATTCTATGAGGTGCTGTCTCACTCCTTACACCCACTAGCAGTCAACTTGGGGTGCAGCTGCCCTTCGAGGCTAGAGTCTGTGTGATTCAGTTTGACGTCCGGTTGGCCTGTGTGTATAAGACTGCCGTTAATTTGGGTTATGTCTTTTATCCATAGGGGGGGGTTGAAGGGTCACACTCGATTCGTCTAGTGCAGGTAAACAAACTGACTCCTCCCTCTACCTCACACCTTGCAGGATCTCTCAGGTAAACAAACTGACTCCTTCCTCTACCTCACACCTTGCAGGATCTCTCAGGAAAACAAACTGACTCCTTCCTCTACCTCACACCTTGCAGGATCTCTCAGGTAAACAAACTGACTCCTTCCTCTACCTCACACCTTGCAGGATCTCTCAGGTAAACAAACTGACTCCTCCCTCTACCTCACACCTTGCAGGATCTCTCAGGTAAACAAACTGACTCCTCCCTCTACCTCACACCTTGCAGGATCTCTCAGGAAAACAAACTGACTCCTTCCTCTACCTCACACCTTGCAGGATCTCTCAGGAAAACAAACTGACTCCTCTCTCTATCTCACACCTTGCAGGACCTCTCGGGTAAACAAACTGACTCCTCCCTCTACCTCTCCCGCACCTCATACATGACCTCAGGATCACTCAGGTTATTAGGCTGGGTTAACATTTTATACAACTGAGTTAAAATATTATAGTAATGATGATAATAAAGTTAGGTCTGTTAGCCTATAGATGTTGTGTTAGCAGCAGCAGTTATATAAGAAACAATATACTGTATGAAGGCTGATTATAGCTGCATTGTTCATGGAGATATTTCGCTACCAAACCAAATAAGAGATAGATTTTCGCTACCTTGGCATGAAGTAACAACACTATTTGGCGGTCTGACGAATTAAGACACTAGTAGGTCCTACCGTTGAGTCTACCGAGGAGCTTGTAAATACCAGATGATTATGACAAATATACTTTGTATACATTAAATATCTTCTACTACAATGTGTCTGCTCGTGACTGGCTGAAGGTGAAGACGTGAGAAGAATGGAAAAGCCAATCTGGGTAAGTCGTGGTGGATCATTTTTCAGGATGAGTACAAGTACACAACTAGATAGGCAGTACAGAGTACACGTGAGTAGAAGACACACACGAGAGTACTTAAACGTGACTGTGTTGAAAGGAGGCAACAATCTCTCCTAAACCCAGCCTCAGCCTTCCAGTATTATGATGGATCTCCACCTGATCGATGTCCATATGTTTCATGACGCAACAGCACACCGGCAGTTAATACGACACCTGTTCTGGGTAATCCGACCGATGTAAATAAGCTAGAGTAAGAAGTACTAGCGCCTGTGGTGGCTATCAGATCAGCCTATCTAATACCTGATATAAAAGGACCACAGCGTATCTCTCTTCATACTGGCATCAGAGAACTTATATCACGCTAGACCTACACCACCATCTACACCACCCATGTCAACCTACACCACCATCCACACCACCCATGTCAACCTACACCACCATCCACACTACCCATGTCAACCAACAACACCATCCACACCACCCATGTCAACCAACAACACCATCCACACCACCCATGTCAACCAACAACACCATCCACACCACCCATGTCAACCTACACCACCATCCACACCACCCATGTCAACCTACACCACCATCTACACCACCCATGTCAACCTACACCACCATCTACACCACCATCTACACCACCCATGTCAACCTACACCACCATCCACACCACCCATGTCAACCTACACCACCATCTACACCATGTCAACCTACACCACCATCCACACCACCCATGTCAACCTACATCACCATCCACACCACCCATGTCAACCTACACCACCATCTACACCACCCATGTCAACCTACACCACCATCTACACCACCCATGTCAACATACACCACCATCTACACCACCCATGTCAACCTACACCACCATCTACACCACCCATGTCAACATACACCACCCATGTCAACCTACACCACCATCTACACCACCCATGTCAACCTACACCAACATCTACACCACCCATGTCAACCTACACCACCATCCACACCACCCATGTCAACCTACACCACCATCTACACCACCCATGTCAACCTACACCACCATCTACACCACCCATGTCAACCTACACCACCATCCACACCACCCATGTCAACCTACACCACCATCCACACCACCCATGTCAACCTACACCACCATCCACACCACCCATGTCAACCTACACCACCATCTACACCACCCATGTCAACCTACACCACCATCTACACCACCCATGTCAACCTACACCACCATCTACACCACCCATGTCAACCTACGCCACCATCTACACCACCCATGTCAACCTACAACACCATCTACACCACCCATGTCAACCTACACCACCATCTACACCACCCATGTCAACCTACACCACCATCTACACCACCCATGTCAACCTACACCACCATCTACACCACCCATGTCAACCTACAACACCATCTACACCATGTCAACCTACACCACCATCTACACCACCCATGTCAACCTACAACACCATCTACACCATGTCAACCTACAACACCATCTACACCATGTCAACCTACACCACCATCTACACCACCCATGTCAACCTACAACACCATCTACACCACCCATGTCAACCTACACCACCATCCACACCACCCATGTCAACCTACACCACCATCCACACCACCCATGTCAACCTACACCACCATCCACACCACCCATGTCAACCAACAACACCATCCACACCACCCATGTCAACCAACAACACCATCCACACCACCCATGTCAACCAACAACACCATCCACACCACCCATGTCAACCTACACCACCATCCACACCACCCATGTCAACCTACACCACCATCTACACCACCCATGTCAACCTACACCACCATCTACACCACCATCTACACCACCCATGTCAACCTACACCACCATCCACACCACCCATGTCAACCTACACCACCATCTACACCATGTCAACCTACACCACCATCCACACCACCCATGTCAACCTACATCACCATCCACACCACCCATGTCAACCTACACCACCATCTACACCACCCATGTCAACCTACACCACCATCTACACCACCCATGTCAACATACACCACCATCTACACCACCCATGTCAACCTACACCACCATCTACACCACCCATGTCAACATACACCACCCATGTCAACCTACACCACCATCTACACCACCCATGTCAACCTACACCAACATCTACACCACCCATGTCAACCTACACCACCATCCACACCACCCATGTCAACCTACACCACCATCTACACCACCCATGTCAACCTACAACACCATCTACACCACCCATGTCAACCTACAACACCATCTACACCATGTCAACCTACACCACCATCTACACCATGTCAACCTACACCACCATCTACACCACCCATGTCAACCTACAACACCATCTACACCATGTCAACCTACACCACCATCTACACCACCCATGTCAACCTACGCCACCATCTACACCACCCATGTCAACCTACAACACCATCTACACCACCCATGTCAACCTACACCACCATCTACACCACCCATGTCAACCTACACCACCATCTACACCACCCATGTCAACCTACACCACCATCTACACCACCCATGTCAACCTACAACAACATCTACACCATGTCAACCTACACCACCATCTACACCACCCATGTCAACCTACAACACCATCTACACCATGTCAACCTACAACACCATCTACACCATGTCAACCTACACCACCATCTACACCACCCATGTCAACCTACACCACCATCTACACCACCCATGTCAACCTACACCACCATCTACACCATGTCAACCTACACCACCATCTACACCACCCATGTCAACCTACACCACCATCTACACCATGTCAACCTACACCACCATCTACACCACCCATGTCAACCTACACCACCATCTACACCATGTCAACCTACAACACCATCTACACCACCCATGTCAACCTACAACACCATCTACACCATGTCAACCTACAACACCATCTACACCACCCATGTCAACCTACAACACCATCTACACCATGTCAACCTACATTAACGCCTACATAAAGGTTTAAGCTCAGTGAACATTTGGAGGACTTTTTTAATTGCTCACAAACAGGATAATACGAATTGTTCACTTATTTCGTCAAAGTTTGTTCTTGTGGTTGATAGTAGTGTATATGGTGTAGGGAATATAGTGAGCAGGTTTTTGTTGTGGTAGATCCTTAAATTGGTCATATCTACTGTATTGTTAGGTCTTTATACAGTAATCTTGTATACTATAGGGCTAGCAGTGTGTGTGTCTGTTCTGGGCAGCCGAAACGGCACAATCGTTTTTCATCAAACTTGGTGGAAAAATCGGAAAAAATTCGTAGAGTGGAACACACCTGGTCCCATGACAATGGTTTCTTTAGGAAGACATTATTTAACCATTTTATTTACGATGAAAATCGATGCAAGTCTACGGACTTGTCGCACCCTCATTCGCTGTACACTAGCCAAGCACGAGCGTTGAAACTTTCACTGGGCACGAAGGTGCCCGCGATCACTTCTCTCCTAAAATACTTGGCATGGCTCATGACGTTCCTTTCTTCTCAGTACCACGACCTGGAATCACTTAATTTGTCTTTGGCGACTTTCTAGCATTATACTTTTCAGAGTGAATCTACTTGGCAACACTGCCTCAGACTTTCTTCTGACGGCTGCATATTCAGCCAGTGTCAGTCAACGTTGGTACCTGAGTCCTCAGTCAGCCAGTGTCAGTCAATGTTGTTCCTGTGTCCTCAGTCAGCCAGTGTCAGTCAACGTTGTTCCTGTGTCCTCAGTCAGCCAGTGTCAGTCAACATTGGTGCCTGTGTCCTCAGTCAGCCAGTGTCAGTCAACGTTGTTCCTGTGTCCTCAGTCAGCCAGTGTCAGTCAACGTTGTTCCTGTGTCGCAGTCAGCCAGTGTCAGTCAAAGTTGGTGCCTGTGTCCTCAGTCAGCCAGTGTCAGTCAACGTTGGTGCCTGTGTCCTCAGTCAGCCAGTGTCAGTCACCGTTGTTCCTGTGTCCTCAGTCAGCCAGTGTCAGTCAACGTTGTTCCTGTGTCGCAGTCAGCCAGTGTCAGTCACCGTTGTTCCTGTGTCCTCAGTCAGCCAGTGTCAGTCACCGTTGTTCCTGTGTCCTCAGTCAGCCAGTGTCAGTCAACGTTGTTACTGTGTCCTCGGTCAGCCAGTGTCAGTCAACGTTGGTGCCTGTGTCCTCAGTCAGCCAGTGTCAGTCACCGTTGTTCCTGTGTCCTCAGTCAGCCAGTGTCAGTCAATGCTGGTGCCTGTGTCCTCAGTCAGTCAGTGTCAGTCACCGTTGTTCCTGTGTCCTCAGTCAGTCAGTGTCGGTCACCGTTGTTCCTGTGTCCTCAGTCAGCCAGTGTCAGTCACCGTTGTTCCTGTGTCCTCAGTCAGCCAGTGTCAGTCACCGTTGTTCCTGTGTCCTCAGTCAGCCAGTGTCAGTCACCGTTGTTCCTGTGTCCTCAGTCAGCCAGTGTCAGTCAATGCTGGTGCCTGTGTCCTCAGTCAGCCAGTGTCAGTCACCGTTATTCCTGTGTCCTCAGTCAGCCAGTGTCAGTCACCGTTATTCCTGTGTCCTCAGTCAGTCAGTGTCAGTCAACGTTGGTACCTGTGTCCTCAGTCAGCCAGTGTCAGTCAACGTTGGTGCCTGTGTCATCAGTCAGCCAGTGTCAGTCACCGTTGTTCCTGTGTCCTCAGTCAGCCAGTGTCAGTCAACGTTGGTGCCTGTGTCCTAAGTCAGCCAGTGTCAGTCAACGTTAGTGCCTGTGTCCTCAGTCAGCCAGTGTCAGTCAATGTTGTTCCTGTGTCCTCAGTCAGCGAGTGTCAGTCAACGTTGGTGTCTGTGTCCTCAGTCAGTCAGTGTCGGTCAACGTTGGTGCCTGTGTCCTCAGTCAGCCAGTGTCAGTCAACGTTGTTCTTGTGTCCTCAGTCAGCCAGTGTCAGTCAATGTTGTTCCTGTGTCCTCAGTCAGCGAGTGTCAGTCAACGTTGGTGTCTGTGTCCTCAGTCAGTCAGTGTCGGTCAACGTTGGTGCCTGTGTCATCAGTCAGCCAGTGTCAGTCAACGTTGGTGCCTGTGTCCTCAGTCAGTCAGTGTCAGTCAACGTTGGTGCCTGTGTCCTCAGTCAGCCAGTGTCAGTCAATGTTGTTCCTGTGTCCTCAGTCAGCGAGTGTCAGTCAACGTTGGTGTCTGTGTCCTCAGTCAGTCAGTGTCGGTCAACGTTGGTGCCTGTGTCCTCAGTCAGCCAGTGTCAGTCAACGTTGTTCTTGTGTCCTCAGTCAGCCAGTGTCAGTCAATGTTGTTCCTGTGTCCTCAGTCAGCGAGTGTCAGTCAACGTTGGTGTCTGTGTCCTCAGTCAGTCAGTGTCGGTCAACGTTGGTGCCTGTGTCATCAGTCAGCCAGTGTCAGTCAACGTTGTTCTTGTGTCCTCAGTCAGTCAGTGTCAGTCAACGTTGGTGCCTGTGTCCTCAGTCAGCCAGTGTCAGTCAATGTTGTTCCTGTGTCCTCAGTCAGCGAGTGTCAGTCAACGTTGGTGTCTGTGTCCTCAGTCAGTCAGTGTCGGTCAACGTTGGTGCCTGTGTCCTCAGTCAGCCAGTGTCAGTCAACGTTGGTGCCTGTGTCATCAGTTAGCCAGTGTCAGTCACCGTTGTTCTTGTGTCCTCAGTCAGCCAGTGTCGGTCAACGTTGGTGCCTGTGTCCTCAGTCAGCCAGTGTCAGTCAACGTTGGTGCCTGTGTCATCAGTCAGTAAGTGTCAGTCAACGTTAGTGCCTGTGTCCTAAGTCAGCCAGTGTCAGTCACCGTTGTTCCTGTGTCCTCAGTCAGTCAGTGTCAGTCAACGTTAGTGCCTGTGTCCTAAGTCAGCCAGTGTCAGTCAACGTTGGTGCCTGTGTCCTCAGTCAGCCAGTGTCAGTCAACGTTGTTCCTGTGTCCTCAGTCAGCCAGTGTCAGTCAACGTTGGTGTCATTTTCTCATTAACCATCTTTGACTCTTAACAGCTTCCAGGTTCTTCATAACTATCACAGGATAATACTTCTAATAACCAGCCGAAACAAAGATGGTGGTCCCATGATTACCGGAAACAGAGGAAAATAGATGCTGCTTGTTGAGAGGTCAAAGATCACATGATTTTATTGTCAATGAACACAAGGGGCTATAGTGTGTCTGATATGTCGAGAGAAGACTGTAGTTGAGAAGGAAAACAATTTGAAGACACGTTATTCTACAAACCTTACAAACAAATCGACAGGTGAGAGATGATAGTGTGGACACATTGTTACAAAACGTGATCAGGTAGTGTGTTATATTTCTTCACAGGTGTACACCAGAGTTTCCAGGTAGAAACCAACATCACTTTTTGACAGTCGAAGCAATTCCGTTATCTGATGGGGTGAAAGATTACTTGTTGACATCTGTGACAGGTCCTATTTACATCTGTGACAAATTCTGTTTACATCTGTGACAAGTCAGTTTGTAAAATGTCCTGTTTACATGTGGCAGGTCCGGTTTACATATGGCAGGTCCGGTTTACATGTGGCAGGTCCGGTTTACATTTGTGGCAGGTCCTGTTTACTGTACATGTGACAGGTCCTGTGCACATGTGGCAGGTCCTGTACAGTTCAAGCCACTTATAAGCCACACAGAATGGTGGCCTCGAAATTCCTAACCGGCAACTCGACTGGGGCCATCCCTGCCCCACCTCCCTAAACACACAAACAAAAGACTATAAACGGAAGACAGGAAAGTTCGAATTAAAATAACTGAATCGAGCGTAGGTGATATAGATGCCAGATACTTCAATAATAGCGCCATCTGTTGGAGTAGTCCAAACTTACTTCTGAAGTGTTACGAACCACGCCATCAATTGTCATGATCTACCTACCCAGTACTACGAACCACGCCATCTATTGACATGATCTACCAACCCAGCACCACGAGCAACGCCATCTAGGGACGAAACCCGAGTATGACTAGTCTTAGTTACCACTCCGGGGTTTCCCTTCTCCATATCCTGGTTGTTGCTTCACCCCCTCCAAATCTTCCTCATCAGCTCCAGATCGAGGAGAGGCAGTTCACTCTGGGAAGTGACCACAGGATCACCTATCCTGGAAACCTACGGCACAGTGACTACCTACCATCTTCTTCAATACTCAGTCTTACTCGTCAGCCATCTCAGCACTGCACTTGAGTATTTTGTAATCTTATATTGCCTCCCCACCTCCACCTTGGTTCAGATTGTTGTATGTTGTGTAAATATGTATATACTGTTAAGCCAATGTTGAGTATGTTTAGGTTAAGTATGGTTAAGGGTAAATTATAGAAAGCTGAATATTTTGTTAAGGAATTTATGGTACTTTGTTATATACAACAAAAACTCGCATCCTTTGTCTACCCTTTTATAGTCCGATTGTCTTTGTTTTTTTATTGTTGTTGCTTGTTGGGATCTGGGTAGACTTTTAACTATATTCTAAATCCCCAACTCTTAACAAATGGCGACCGTGACAGGACCCGACCTTAAGTGCCATATTTCTTCCCCCCTTGTTACTCCTTGTTAATTATTCCTCCCAGTCACTTCTGTTCACAATTGCTTTACGGTGGTTTAAAGTTCGTTCATATGTGTGTGCATATATTGGTATTATCCTACAGTAAGAGTGACAGACGTAGGATATTAGGTTCCAAGTGTCATAAGGCTTACCTGTTCTTACACGTGGCAGTCGTGTGGTAAGTCTTATCGAGTGTAGGGAAGAATCCGGATCTGTTTACTGCCGTACCCTCGCTCCAGAGTAGGCTGTTCCGTATTCACTAGTTTAGGGTGAAGTGATATCTTGGGATGCCCCGCTCTACCAGGACCCCATAATTATAAAGCCTCAATTATTGTTCTTCTCATTATCTCATTCGGGTCAATAATAAAGTAACTCAAGGGTTGTTTATCCGGATCTTTATATTAATGCCGTAATACGCCCTTCCTGTTTCAAGTATCTAAGGGTTGTTAATCCGGATCTTTATATTAATGCCGTAATACGCCCTTCCTCTTTCAAATCTCTTATCCTTATCTAAGGGTCTTATCAGAAGAACAATATTCATTAGTGTAATTTCCCTATGTATAACTTGGGTAGTTTCCGGGACTTTCTGGTTATCCACTGCCATGATATTTTCTAGGGTAATCCACTTATCTTATCTTTTTGACCATTAGTCAATTTATTCTAGTTTTCTTAACAATGGCCACCTCAGGTTTTGATCTCCAGGATTTTATTGAAAATCCTTCCGTAGCTAAGTTACGTGTTAATATCCTGAAGAAAGAATGGAAAGAAATAGCCAACTATTACAATATCCCATATTCACAGCAACTGACTAAGGAAATGTTAAAAAATCAGGTAATTGAAATGTTGGTTCAACAAGAAGTTTTAAAAGAATCCGCTGTTGACCGATTAACGCCCATGTCCAAGAAACTTCAACCACTATCCACCACCCCTCCTCACTCAGAAGTTGCTTCAGGTCTGGCTAGCCCTCAAGAAAAAACACAAAGAGTAGACGCCTTGGAACTAGAACGAGCTAGGTTCGAGTTCCAAATCAAAATGAAAAAACTCGAGTTGGAACAGACCAAGTTGGAGCAGGAGGAAAAGTTGGAACAGGCCAAGTTGGAGCATGAGGAAAAGTTGGAACAGGCCAAGTTGGAACAGGCCAAGTTGGAGCATGAGGACAAGTTGGAACAGGCCAAGTTGGAGCAGGAGGTTAGACTGAAAGAACTACAGGTGAAAGAGAAAGAAGTCACCTTAACATCGGAGTTTAAATCAAAAGAAGTGGCATTAAAAGAGAAACTAGCTGCTTTTAACCCTGCTAATGCTTCTTCCCTTGTTCCCGGGTTTGATGAATCCGATATGGACGGGTCATTTAGGACTTTTGAGAAAATAGCCGGGAAGAATGAATGGCCTAAGGACCAGTGGGTGTCGGTAAGGCTCGGTAAGGCTCGTAGAGTTTATAACTGTTTTGACCAGACTGATGAGTCATCAGTGATGACTATGATAACGTAAAAAAGAATATCCTCACCTCTTATGCTATCACGCCAGATAGATACCGGCAGAAGTTTCGTAAACTAACCAAACCATTTTCACACACCTTTGTTGAGTTTGCTTCACCGACCATAACCCGCTCACTTTCATCCAAACCAACAAGACCTCCAACCAGCGAATCCTCCTCTGGGCTCTCCTCACCCAGCCCTATAATCTACAAGTCCGGCACATAAAGGGGGTGGACAACCTGATTGCGGACTCCTTATCCCGAGCTCCAGTGGAAATGCAGCAGCTACTCTCCAGACGCACCAGGTGATCACCTCCTTCGCGCCCGCGCTACGGAGGTCTTTGGAGGGGGGGTGTGTTACGAACCACGCCATCAATTGTCATGATCTACCAACCCAGCACCACGAGCAACGCCATCTAGGGACGAAACCCGAGTATGACTAGTCTTAGTTACCACTCCGGGGTTTCCCTTCTCCATATCCTGGTTGTTGCTTCACCCCCTCCAAGTCTTCCTCATCAGCTCCAGATCGAGGAGAGGCAGTTCACTCTGAGAAGTGACCACACTAGGATCACCTATCCTGGAAACCTTCCGCACAGTGACTACCTACCATCTTCTTCAATACTCAGCCTTACTCGTCAGCCATCTCAGCACTGCACTTGAGTATTTTGTAATCTTATATTGCCTCCCCACCTCCACCTTGCTTCTGATTGTTGTATGTTGTGTAAATATGTATATACTGTTAAGCCAATGTTGCGTATGTTTAGGTTAAGTATGGTTAAGGGTAAATTATAGAAAGCTGAATATTTTGTTAAGGAATTTATGGTACTTTATTATACACAACAAAAACTCGCATCCTTTGTCTACCCTTTTATAGTCGGATTGTCTTTGTTTTCTTATTGTTGTTGCCTGTTGGGATCTGGGTAGACTTTTAACTATATTCTAAATCCCCAACTCGTAACAGAAGTCATAGGGTACACGTGGCAAGTTCTGTTTACATCTGCTACAGGTTCTGTTTACATGTGGCAGGTCCTGTTTACAAGTGGCAGATCCTGTTTACAAGTGGCAGGTCCTGTTTACAACTGGCAGGTCCTATTTACAAGTGGCAGGTCTTGTTTATAAGAAAGTGACTGCAAATCTTCACTCTACTACCATCATCACCATCACTCTACCATCGTCATCACCATCACTCTACCATCGTCATCACCATCACTCTACCACCATCATCACCATCACTCTACTACTACTACTATACTTTGCTGTCACTTGGAATCGAGTATGACGATCATCCAGCTATGAGACAATGATATGAGTTATTAGTGATGTCACCTAGGTTAGTGAGTTTCGAAGTGACTGAAGAGGCCGATACGGGACCGGCAGCGTCGTCCACAGATGTTGCACATGTGAAGGGCTCCATCTACTGCGGGAAGGACAATGGCAGCGTCTTTTTGGCGTTGGCGCTTGTCTGCCTCGGTTTGCAGTCGGGCTAACTCGAAAGTGTCGACACCTTCTCGTGTGGTGCTCCTACAAGCATTACGATGTGGAGTAATCGACTTCCAGGTGAGGGGGTCAATTTGGCACTTTTTCAGGTTTGTCTTAAGACTATCCTTATACCTTTTCAATTGCCCGCCGGCGTTAAGTTTACTATTCATTAGGTGACTGTAAAGTAGCTGCTTTGGCAGTCTACTGTCGTCCAAGTGGGTAACATGGCCAGTCTACCGTAGTTGTTCATGGATAATGGTAGCCTCGATGCTCCTACAGTTAGTGTCAGCAAAAATACTGGCATTTGTTCTCTTGTCTTCCCAGCGAACTCGGATGATGGAACGTAGACTACGTTGGTGAAAGTTTTCAAGTGCCCTGAGCTGCCTCCTGTATGTGACCCGTGTCTTACTGCCATATAGCAGGGTGGGGAGGACCACTACTCGATATACGTGCAGCTTGTAGATAATTTCAGCTCCGTTACAGCTGAAGACACAATTTCGGAGTCTGCCAAAGGCTTGAGACGCACATCTGATCCCATGTTGAATCTCTCTCGTCGATGTCTGCGGTGTTGGACAGGTGGGAGCCGAGATACCGAAAGTGGGCAACATTAAAGAGGGTATTACCGTTAAGCTGGATGGATGGTGGAGGTGTGTCTGAACCAGCGGCAGGTTGAAAGAGAATCTGAGTCTTACGTACATTCACCTCAAGGCCCAAGTGTGCATACGCGTCTGCGTAAGTGTTCAGGATCTCCTGTAGGTTGTGTTAAGTGTGAGCATTAAGGGTGAGGTCGTCTGCATACTGAAGTTCAGTAATGGAAGCTGCCGACACCTTTGTTCTTGCCTGGAGTCGTCTTATGTTGAAAAGACCCCCCTTCACCCGGCTCTCGATTTTCACCCAGCTGGCTAAATTGGCACTGGCACGAGTAAGGAAGGCAGCCAAGAAGATGGAAAAGAGAGTTGGTGCCAGTACACACCCTTGTTTAACCCCTGTTTGGATGGGGAAGAACTCTGACTGGGTGCCGTTGTGCAGGACACTGCCGTTCATGCCATCGTGGAGTTGCCTCACAATGGAGATGAATTTTGGTGGGCAGCCAAAACGGCTGAGGGTCCACCAGAGGGCTTCCCTGTTGACCGAGTTGAAGGCCTTGGTTAGGTTGATGAAAGCCATGTACAGGTCACGATGCTGTTCTCTGCACTTTTCCTGTATCTGGCGGGCAGCAAAGATCATGACAGTGGTGCCACGTGATGGTCTAAAATCACATTGAGATTCTGGGAGGAAGTTTTCCGCCTCAGGAAAAAGTCTGTTCAGGATGACTCGGGCGATAATCTTGCCATCTACGGACAGCAGCGAGATCCCACGGTAGTTGCCACAATCTGACCGGTTTCCCTTGTTTTTATAAATATTGACAATGGAGGCGTCTTTAAGAGCTTGGGGGATTTCCTACTTTTCCTATTTATTCTCCAGAAGAGAGTGGGGACGGCTGGTAAGCAGAGGTCCTCCTGCTTTATACACCTCGGCTGGGATTCCATCAGGCCCTGGGACTTTATTAATTTTCATCTGTTTGATGGCAGTAGCTACCTCATCCAGGGATGGAGGATAGCTGAGGTGGGTCAGCTGTGAATGCTGAAGGACCTGCTGGGTAGTCAGGACATCCACATCGGTGTTTCGGTTGAGCAATGAATGGTAGTGCTTTTTCCAGCGCTGAAGGAGGCCTTCATCGTGTTTAATTATGAGGTTACCGTCAGAAGAACGGAGGGAGACTGCGCCACGAGTGACTGGCCCATAAAATGTTTTAATGGAAATGAAAAATTCGCGCATCTTGTGCTAATCTGCAAGCTTTTGTGCATCACATGCTTTATTTTTAAGCCAGTCGTTCTTTACATTGCTTAGTTCCTGCTGGACTGCCGCTTTCTTCTTGCGGAAGGTGTCAGCTTTGGTCCGAGACTGGGGGACAGTGGGGGTTGTTCTGTCAGTCAGTTAAAGCAGCACGTTTATCATCTATGAGTACTTTGATTGCCGGATAATTTTCATCAAACCAGTTCTGGTATATTCTTTTGATCTGGCCGAGGGTCTCTGCAGGTTTTTGTCATAACAGTATTAATAGTATCCCATTCGGCACTGGGATTCACGTGGTTTGCTGTTGGGCTAATTATAAGCCCATGTTCGAGCTGCTCTCTGAAAACATGTGCTACCGCTGGATCCTCCAGACGCTTAGTATTAAAACCTCTTCTGGAGGCTTGCTGCTTTCGCCGTTTAAAGGCGACGTGAAGTGAGAGCTTGGCTCTGACAAGTCGATGATCAGTGTCATAGTGGTCTGAGCCACACATGGCACGGGTGATGAGGACATCTCGGCGATAATTTCTCTGGCAATGATGTAGTCAATGATATGCCAGTGTTTGGATCGTGGGTGTTGCCACGAACCCTTGAACTTGACGGCCTGGCCTGATCACTCTACCACCATCACCATCACTCTACCACCATCATCACCATCACTCTACCACCATCATCACCATCACTCTACCACCATCATCACCATCACTCTACCACCATCAACACCATCACTCTACCACCATCATCACCATCACTCTACCACCATCATCACCATCACTCTTACACCATCATCACCATCACTCTACCACCATCATCACCATCACTCTACCACCATCATTACCATCACTCTACCACCACCATCACCATCACTCTACCACCACCATCACCATCACTCTACCACCTTCATCACCATCACTCTACCACCACCATTACCATCACTCTACCACCACCATCACCATCACTCTACCACCATCACTCTACAACCATCACCACCATCACTCTACCACCATCACCACCATCACTCTACCACCATCATCACCATCACTCTACCACCATCATCACCATCACTCTACCACCATCACTCTACCACCATCACCACCATCACTCTACCACCATCATCACCATCACTCTACAACCATCACCACCATCACTCTACAACCATCACCACCATCAATCTACCACCATCACCACCATCACTCTACCACCATCATCACCATCACTCTACCACCATCACTCTACCACCATCACCACCATCACTCTACCACCATCACCACCATCACTCTACCACCATCATCACCATCACTCTACCACCATCATCACCATCACTCTACAACCATCATCACCACCACTCTACCACCATCACCACCAGCACTCTACCACCATCACCATCACTCTACCACCACTATCACCATCACACTACCACCATCATTACCATCACTCTACCACCACCATCACCATCACTCTACCACCATCATCACCATCACTCTACCACCATCATCACCATCACTCTACCACCATCATCACCATCACTCTACAACCATCACCACCATCACTCTACACCATCCCCACCATCACTCTACCACCATCACCACCATCACTCTACCACCATCATCACCATCACTCTACCTCCATCATCACCATCACTCTACCACCATCACCACCATAACTCTACCACCATCACCACACTCACTCTACCACCATCATCACCATCACTCTACCACCGTCACCCTACTACCATCACCACCATCACTCTACCACCATCATTACCATCACTCTACCACCACCATCACCATCACTCTACCACCTTCATCACCATCACTCTACCACCACCATTACCATCACTCTACCACCATCATCACCATCACTCTACCACCATCACTCTACTACCATCACCACCATCACTCTACCACCACCATCACCATCACTCTTACACCATCACCACCATCACTCTACCACCATCATCACCATCACTCTACCACCATCATTACCATCACTCTACCACCACCATCATCATCACTCTACCACCACCATCACCATCACTCTACCACCTTCATCACCATCACTCTACCACCACCATTACCATCACTCTACCACCACCATCACCATCACTCTACCACCATCACTCTACAACCATCACCACCATCACTCTACCACCATCACCACCATCACTCTACCACCATCATCACCATCACTCTACCACCATCATCACCATCACTCTACCACCATCACTCTACCACCATCACCACCATCACTCTACCACCATCATCACCATCACTCTACAACCATCACCACCATCACTCTACAACCATCACCACCATCACTCTACCACCATCACCACCATCACTCTACCACCATCATCACCATCACTCTACCACCATCACTCTACCACCATCACCACCATCACTCTACCACCATCACCACCATCACTCTACCACCATCATCACCATCACTCTACCACCATCATCACCATCACTCTACAACCATCATCACCACCACTCTACCACCATCACCACCAGCACTCTACCACCATCACCATCACTCTACCACCACTATCACCATCACACTACCACCATCATTACCATCACTCTACCACCACCATCACCATCACTCTACCACCATCATCACCATCACTCTACCACCATCATCACCATCACTCTACCACCATCATCACCATCACTCTACAACCATCACCACCATCACTCTACACCATCCCACCATCACTCTACCACCATCACCACCATCACTCTACCACCATCATCACCATCACTCTACCTCCATCATCACCATCACTCTACCACCATCACCACCATCACTCTACCACCATCACCACACTCACTCTACCACCATCATCACCATCACTCTACCACCGTCACCCTACTACCATCACCACCATCACTCTACCACCATCATCACCATCACTCTACCTCCATCATCACCATCACTCTACCACCATCACCACCATCACTCTACCACCATCACCACACTCACTCTACCACCATCATCACCATCACTCTACCACCATCACTCTACCACCATCATCACCATCACTCTACCACCACCATCACCATCACTCTACCAATATCATCACCATCATCACCATCACTCTACCACCATCAACACCATCAGTCTACCACCATCATCACCATCACTCTACCACCATCATCACCATCACTCTACTACCACCATCACCATCACTCTACCACCTTCATCACCATCACTCTACCACCACCATCACCATCACTCTACCACCACCATCACTCTACCACCACCATTACCATCACTCTACCACCATCATCACCATCACTCTACCACCATCACTCTACAACAATCACCACCATCACTCTACCACCATCACCACCATCACTCTACCACCACCATCACCATCACTCTACCACCATCATCACCATCACTCTGCCAACACCATCACCATCACTCTACCACCATCATCACCATCACTCTACCTTCATCATCACCATCACTCTACGACCATCATCACCATCACTCTACCACCATCATCACCATCACTCTACCACCATCACCACCATCACTCTACCACCATCATCACCATCACTCTACAACCATCACCACCATCACTCTACAACCATCACCACCATCACTCTACCACCATCACCACCATCACTCTACCACCATCATCACCATCACTCTACCACCATCACTCTACCACCATCACCACCATCACTCTACCACCATCACCACCATCACTCTACCACCATCATCACCATCACTCTACCACCATCATCACCATCACTCTACAACCATCATCACCACCACTCTACCACCATCACCACCAGCACTCTACCACCATCACCATCACTCTACCACCACTATCACCATCACACTAACACCATCATTACCATCACTCTACCACCACCATCACCATCACTCTACCACCATCATCACCATCACTCTACCACCATCATCACCATCACTCTACCACCATCATCACCATCACTCTACCACCATCACTCTACACCATCCCCACCATCACTCTACCACCATCACCACCATCACTCTACCACCATCATCACCATCACTCTACCACCATCATCACCATCACTCTACCACCATCACCACCATCACTCTACCACCATCACCACACTCACTCTACCACCATCATCACCATCACTCTACCACCGTCACCCTACTACCATGACCACCATCACTCTACCACCATCATCACCATCACTCTACCACCATCATCACCATCACTCTACCACCATCACCACCATCACTCTACCACCATCACCACACTCACTCTACCACCATCATCACC
The DNA here is from genome assembly GCA_958450375.1 of Homarus gammarus. Taxonomy (NCBI): domain Eukaryota; kingdom Metazoa; phylum Arthropoda; class Malacostraca; order Decapoda; family Nephropidae; genus Homarus; species Homarus gammarus. The sequence goes on along the minus strand of CAUDMG010000117.1, from coordinate 18,229 downwards.
ATCACTCTACCACCATCACCACCATCACTCTACCACCATCATCACCATCACTCTACCTTCATCATCACCATCACTCTACGACCATCATCACCATCACTCTACCACCACCATCACCATTACTCTACCACCATCACCACCATCACTCTACCACCATCATCACCATCACTCTGCAACCATCACCACCATCACTCTACAACCATCACCACCATCAATCTACCACCATCACCACCATCACTCTACCACCATCATCACCATCACTCTACCACCATCACACTACCACCATCACACCATCACTCTACCACCATCACCACCATCACTCTACCACCATCATCACCATCACTCTACCACCATCATCACCATCACTCTACAACCATCATCACCACCACTCTACCACAATCACCACCAGCACTCTACCACCATCACCATCACTCTACCACCACTATCACCATCACTCTACCACCATCATTACCATCACTCTACCACCACCATCACCATCACTCTACCACCATCATCACCATCACTCTACCACCATCATCACCATCACTCTACCACCATCATCACCATCACTCTACAACCATCACCACCATCACTCTACACCATCCCCACCATCACTCTACCACCATCACCACCATCACTCTACCACCATCATCACCATCACTCTACCTCCATCATCACCATCACTCTACCACCATCACCACCATAACTCTACCACCATCACCACACTCACTCTACCACCATCATCACCATCACTCTACCACCGTCACCCTACTACCATCACCACCATCACTCTACCACCATCATCACCATCACTCTACCACCATCATCACCATCACTCTACCACCATCACACCATCACTCTACCACCATCACCACACTCACTCTACCACCATCATCACCATCACTCTACCACCATCACCACCATCACTCTACCACCATCATCACCATCACTCTACCACCACCATCACCATCACTCTACCAATATCATCACCATCATCACCATCACTCTACCACCATCAACACCATCAGTCTACCACCATCATCACCATCACTCTACCACCATCATCACCATCACTCTACTACCACCATCACCATCACTCTACCACCATCATCACCATCACTCTACCACCACCATCACCATCACTCTACCACCACCATCACTCTACCACCACCATTACCATCACTCTACCACCATCATCACCATCACTCTACCACCATCACTCTACAACAATCACCACCATCACTCTACCACCATCACCACCATCACTCTACCACCACCATCACCATCACTCTACCACCATCATCACCATCACTCTGCCAACACCATCACCATCACTCTACCACCATCATCACCATCACTCTACCTTCATCATCACCATCACTCTACGACCATCATCACCATCACTCTACCACCATCATCACCATCACTCTACCACCACCATCACCATCACTCTACCACCATCATCACCATCACTCTACGACCATCATCACCATCACTCTACCACCATCATCACCATCAATCTACCACCACCACCACCATCACTCTACCACCACCATCACCATCACTCTAAAACCATCACTATACAACCATCACTCTACCACCATCACCACCATCACTCTACCACCATCATCACCATCACTCTACAACCATCACCACCATCACTCTACAACCATCCCCACCATCACTCTACCACCATCATCACCATCACTCTACCACCATCATCACCATCACTCTACCACCATCATCACCATCACTCTACCACCATCACCACCATCACTCTACCACCATCACCACCATCACTCTACCACCATCATCACCATCACTCTACCACCATCACCCTACCACCATCACCACCATCACTCTACCACCATCATCACCATCACTCTACCACCATCATCACCATCACTCTACCACCATCACCACCATCACTCTACCACCATCACCACACTCACTCTACCACCATCATCACCATCACTCTACCACCATCATCACCATCACTCTACCACCACCATCACCATCACTCTACCAAAATCATCACCATCACTCTACTACCATCATCACCATCACTCTACCACCAGCATCACCATCATTCTACCACCATCACCACCATCACTCTACCACCACCATCACCATCACTCTACCACCATCATCACCATCACTCTACCTTCATCATCACCATCACTCTACCACCACCACCACCACCATCACTCTACCACCACCATCACCATCACTCTAAAACCATCACTATACAACCATCACTCTACCACCATCACCACCATCACTCTACCACCATCATCACCATCACTCTACAACCATCACCACCATCACTCTACAACCATCCCCACCATCACTCTACCACCATCACCACCATCACTCTACCACCATCATCACCATCACTCTACCTCCATCATCACCATCACTCTACCACCATCACCACCATCACTCTACCACCATCACCACACTCACTCTACCACCATCATCACCATCACTCTACCACCATCACCCTACCACCATCACCACCCTCACTCTACCACCATCATCACCATCACTCTACCTCTATCATCACCATCACTCTACCACCATCATCACCATCACTCTACCACCACCATCACCATCACTCTACCACCATCACCACACTCACTCTACCACCATCACCATCACTCTACCACCATCACTCTATCACCATCACCACCATCACTCTACCACCATCACCACCATCACACTACCACCATCATCACCATCACTCTACCACCATCATCACCATCACTCTACCACCACCATCACAATCACTCTACCAAAATCATCACCATCACTCTACTACCATCATCACCATCACTCTACCACCAGCATCACCATCATTCTACCACCATCACCACCATCACTCTACCACCAGCATCACCATCATTCTACCACCATCACCACCATCACTCTACCACCACTATCACCATCACTCTACCACCATCATTACCATCACTCTACCACCATCACTCTACAACAATCACCACCATCACTCTACTACCATCACCACCATCACTCTACCACCATCATCACCATCACTCTACCACCATCACCATCACTCTACCACCACCATCACCATCACTCTACCACCATCATCACCATCACTCTACCTTCATCATCACCATCACTCTACGACCATCATCACCATCACTCTACCACCATCATCACCATCACTCTACCACCACCATCACCATTACTCTACCACCATCATCACCATCACTCTACGACTATCATCACCATCACTCTACCACCATCATCACCATCAATCTACCACCATCATCACCATCACTCTACGACTATCATCACCATCACTCTACCACCACCATCACCATCACTCTAAAACCATCACTATACAACCATCACTCTATCACCATCACCACCATCACTCTACCACCATCATTACCATCACTCTACCACCATCATCTCCTTCACTCTAACCACCATCACCCTACCACCATCACCACCATCACTCTACCACCATCATCACCATCACTCTACGACCATCATCACCATCACTCTACCACCATCATCACCATCAATCTACCACCACCACCACCATCACTCTACCACCACCATCACCATCACTCTACCACCATCATCACCATCACTCTACCACCATCATCACCATCACTCTACCACCACCATTACCATCACTCTACCACTACCATCACCATCACTCTACCACCATCACTCTACAACCATCACCACCATCACTCTACCACCATCACCACCATCACTCTACCACCATCATCACCATCACTCTACCACCATCATCACCATCACTCTACCACCATCACTCTACCACCATCACCACCATCACTCTACCACCATCATCACCATCACTCTACAACCATCACCACCATCACTCTACAACCATCACCACCATCAATCTACCACCATCACCACCATCACTCTACCATCATCATCACCATCACTCTACCACCATCACTCTACCACCATCACCACCATCACTCTACCACCATCACCACCATCACTCTACCACCATCATCACCATCACTCTACCACCATCATCACCATCACTCTACCACCATCACCACCAGCACTCTACCACCATCACCATCACTCTACCACCACTATCACCATCACACTACCACCATCATACCATCACTCTACCACCACCATCACCATCACTCTACCACCATCATCACCATCACTCTACCACCATCATCACCATCACTCTACCACCATCATCACCATCACTCTACCACCATCACCACCATCACTCTACACCACCACTATAATCACCATCACTCTACCACCATCACCACCATCACTCTACCACCATCATCACCATCACTCTACCACCATCATCACCATCACTCTACCACCATCACCACCATCACTCTACCACCATCACCACCATCACTCTACCACCATCACATGCACCATAACTTACGTCAATACCACGTTCAATCATCACCTGCCACCCTCTACCTACGCATCACCTCTAACGAGACGTACAAAGCGAGATTCGATCTACATCATCACCATCAGAAGCTAACCAGCCATCACTCACTAACCATCACATGGCTCCCCTGATCCCCACCATCATCACTTCATACATCTCTAGCGGCAAATCGAACTGATCACTCATCACTCCACCACTAATCATTCACCATCACATCTTAACGCAAGCCAGATCATCATCCTATCACTCTACCACTTAAATGAAACTCACTTACGCATTCTAGCGTCATCACTCTTAGCCATCACCATCACGCATGCACTCTACCGAACCGCCCAAGCGGCCTCCGCGGAAGGTCATCACATCGCACTCTACACCATGCGATCACCACTCACTCTAATAACTGCTGTAACCACCATTACGGTCATCATGCTCTTAAGGCTGCAGCCATCATTGCAATCAGCCATCCAGCATGCTATTCCTACGCATCTAGCATCTTAGGCCCACGCTATGCATCACCTTATGCACTCATACTTACCTATCACGCACCTTATACACTCTCGCACCATCACAGCACGCATCACTCTTGACCACCAATCATTCACCATCATCACTACCATGATCACGCCTATCACTCTAGCCATCAACAATCAGCCATCACTCCGACCACTATCATCACGGGCCATCACTCTAGCCACATTCATCACGCATCAGCTCTAAAAACAGGCCCACTTTACGTCATGACGGCGATCACTTCTTTAATCCCTATACACCATCACCATCATCTACCGACCGTAGCATCACCATCCACTCTACCAGGCCTCTAAATCACCATCAGCTCTAGCGCACACCAATTCACCTCACTCTACCTACCTAGCCATTACCTATCACATTCTGACCACGCAATCACCGCACGCATCACTTGCTACGCACCATCACTGCACCATGCACACTACCACCATGCATCACCATGACTCTAGTCCACCATCATTACCATCATCACGCCACCATCAGCTCTACCACCGATCAGCTCTTACCACCATTCGTACACGCTATAACGACACTACCATCATCATCCCATCGCAGGCCGTGTCTAGACGCACGCGATCATGCGCTGCCTGAGATCACTCTTCACCATACTACTTCTACCACGCGTAATTCACTCTACCACTCTATGGCACGCAGCCATCATCCTCTTATGAGCGCTACGCTATCACCCTGACCATCGCACTACCACCTATCATCACCATACACTCTAAAGCCACCATTCATTCACGCTATCACTATCTAACCACTCACCTATCAACCATTTACTCAAGAACCACCCTCAGTAGCCATGCAGTCTCACGCAGCCGGGGCACCATATCACCCTCGACTCCTACCTTACGCTTCATCACCATCACTCACATTAAAAACCCACGCGACCATCACCGATTCAGCTTCGACCACCTTCATCGACCAATCACTCTGACGCATCCGTCACCTATGTCCGATCACTCTATCACTATCATTGCTACGCATCAGCTCTTACCAACGCATCATCACCATCACTCTCGCACCATCAACACCATCAGTCTATCGGAGCAGCCATACATCCCATCACTTTACGTGCACCATTTGCATCAGCCATCAGCTCTCCACCTACCATCACGCATGGCAATCTACACAGGGCTATCACGGCACTGCATCCTTCAACCACCATCATCATTCACCGACACTCTAAACCACACATCACATCTAATACTAGAGCACCAGGCATCACGCATCCACTCTATACCGTGATCCCATTACTCTATCATCCCTATCATCACTTCTACTCTAAAAAATGAATCATCACGCATCACTCTGACCAACCACCAATCACCATGACTCTACCTACTATCACCACGCGATCACGTCAACCATCCATGATCAGACGGGCATCGCACTGCAACCAACCATGCACTCTAGCGCACGCTCACCATCTATCCATTTACTCTACCTACCATCATTATCAGTATCACTCTAGGGTCCACCACGGCATCACTTATGCCTCTAAAAGCCGCCCACTGCGGGCATCTGCACGGCTCTATCACCATCACTCTTACGGCACCAGCAAAAAAAAAAAAAAAAAGAAAAGAAAGACACCCGGGTTGCCGCATTCATGCCATCACACCTCGACTGCACGCTTGCATTCGCCATCGAGCTCTAGACGCAGCCCTTAGCGCATGTCCATCACTCTATACGCTAGCCAGCATCACTCATCACGTCATAAAAAAAAGCGACCATCATCACGGTGCTCATCACTCTACCACCTATCATCGAGCGCATCAATCTTACGGCACTCACATACCGCATCAATGCTACCTACCCCACGTCAACACCATCACATCTACTCACCAAGCGCATCACCATCACTCTACCCACAGCATCGATCTATTACAGCCTACCACTTCTACCATCCTATCACCACCATCATCATCTACCATCCATCAATTACCCATCATTTCAGCCACTCTAACGCGTACCATCATGCACGCTTCACTCTACTGCTGCCACCTTGATCACTCTACCATGCATGTACGGGCTCGCAATGCACCTATCGACCTATGCATCACCATCAATGCTACCACCTACTCATCGAGCCCGCGCATCACTCTAGCCACCAAACCATGCACCATCAGGCTGCTATCACCAGCCATCACATGCACTCGTACACCACTCTATCATCACCTATGCACTCTATCTACTCGACCACCGACGGCTATCCGGGCATCACTCTTATCCGACACCTCATGCTATAGCTAACGGCACCAGCTCTACCTCGACCATCGCGCCGCCGCTCCGAGCCGATCACCTCGATCCTTACCATTCTATCACTGTATGACGCAACCTTCAGCTCTACCACGTGCATCACCGTACTCACATCTACTCTACGCACCGTTCATATTCACCAGCGCACACAAAAAAAACCCCCGCTCACTGCTAGTCCGACGCATCATCGCCATTCATCGTTCTACCACGCTATTATCACTCTAGCATGCATTACGCACGCAATCACTCTATCCGCCGACCATCACTCAAATCACTTCTTTAGTATCCTAGGGCCAGGTTTCTTTACCATCATCAGGCCAGGCCTTAAACACCATCCTCTCACCATCATCACGCATCACTCTATCCACCATCATCCGGGCATTTCACTCTATCCACGCTATCGATCCTACCATCAACGTCTTACGTCACCATCATCGCTACCGGCTCACGTTTCTACGCACATCATCACAATATATCTCTACTATGGCCACCACATCAATCCCTCGTCAATCACTCTCTAAACGCATCATTATAACCAACTCATCACTCTACTCTACCATGCACCACATCACTTTGCTACGCTACGCGTTCATCGACTCATTCACATCTACAACGCATAGCACCACGTCTTATCACATGCTACCGGGAGCTGCATAATCGCCATCTACTCTTAAACGGCTCCATCATCACTCATCACTCTTACGACCATCACCACCATGCACTCTAGCCGGTACCATGCACACCCACACTCTACTCTCCATCATCACCTATTGCCACCCTGCTAAGCGCGGGTCACCGTTCTCACCATGGCACTTCAAAAAAAAGAAAAAAAATACCAACGCAGCTCATTACGATCACTCTACCAAATCCCCCCCCCCCTATCAATCACCATCCACGTCTAGCCACGCATTCATCAACCATCACTCCTATCCACCATTCAGCCACATCAACCACTTGTACCACCATCATCACCATCACTCTAGCGCATTCCATACATCTCACCATCAGACTCTACTCACCATGCACTCTACTGACTCACTCTTAAACTCTGTACGGCATCATTCATCACAACACCATACAGCTCTTACCACCATCACCCTATGCCGCACAATCACTCGCCCACGCCACTCTAAAACCTACCATCATCACCATCAGCTCTACGCTGCATCATGCACCGATCCACTATTACGCACCTATCCCACATTCTCCTTCTAGCTCGACAACCATGCTATCATCATCACTCTATACCGCGCGTGCTGACGCTCTACTATACCCATCCGATCCACCATCACTTCAGGCTGCTACGCCACGCATCAGCACACTCACTTTCATCACTTCTAACCACCATCATCACCAATCAACTCTAAACCACTCGCCATCAGTCTCATCCATCAGCTCTACCCGGGCAAAACGACCAGCATACTCACGATCTAACTACTTCATCATGCTAGCCGATACGACTCTAGGCCAGCCATCATCCACCATCGACTGGCTACCGCCAGCGGCTGACCATCAATCTACCACCATCCACGCACCATCACTCTTACGGGGCAGCTAGCATCACCATCATCCTACCCCCCTACAGCACATCACTCTACCACCATCTATCACCATCACATGTCTGAGCGCCGTCATGAACAGCACTGCAACCACCACGCATCAGACACTCTAATACCACCTGCACTCACCATCCACAACCCCTTCATCTATGCACCTATCACTCTACCCAACGACCTACGTGCATCACCATCACTGCACGCTAGACCAGCCATCAGCACCTATTCACTCCTACACACCGGCTTAGCGTCACCTATCAACTCTAGGCCATCACGCACTCATCACCGATGCACTCTACCACCAATGCACTGCACCATGCACTTCTATACCGATACCGATCACCTACCATCACTCTACCAGCAATCCACCACCATCACATGCTCACCACGCATCCTCACCAATCACTACTAGCGACACCGACTACGCATCACTCATCACTCTACCACCACCATCACGCATACTACTTGCTACAACCATCACTACGCAACCATTCACTCTACTGCACCATCATCACCAACATCACTCTACACCTCTGCACCATGCATTCACCCTTCAACTCTACCGACCGGCATCACCGACGACCAGCACCAACATGCATCTCTACCACCATCATCTACCAATCATCTCTACGTACCATCATCAGCCATGCACTCTAACCACTCATCCCCACCATCACTCTACTCTACCATCATCTACCACTCGACATCTACTAACCATCGACCGACTCATCACTTCTACCAACGGCATCATCACGTCATCAGGTCTTCTACGCACCATTCCATCACCATCAGCTCTAGGCCACCATCGTCCGCACCATCACTCTAAGCCACATCCATCACCACACGCCGACCACCATCATCAACATCACTCTGACAAAAATGCACACCATCCACTCTACTAGGATCATCAACATCACTCTACCCACCAAGGACTCACGCATGCACTCTACCACATCACCACCATCACTCTACACCGCATCGCCATCCAATGCTAGCCGACCATCACACACCCATCGCTGCTACGCGACCGAGCATCACCATCACATCTAAACCGTAGCGGGCGATTCATCACCGTCACTCTACGCATAGCCATTCGCCATCACCTATCAGCTCTAACCTACCATTCATTGACACAATCACTCTACCACTCATCGACCACCATACATCTCTGTTACCACCAATCATCCACCATCGACTCTAACCATGTCAATTTGTCTATCCCACGCACACTCTACCAAACCCTCCGTCCGCCACCTTATCACTTCTATCGCATACCGCTCATCAATCGCACACATCACTTCATACCACCATCATTCACGGGGCGGATCACTCTACTACCAGTGACACGCATACCACCATCTCACCATCACGCTCTAAGCGCAACGCTAGATCTTACTCACCATGCATCACTCTATAGCCACGTCATCTGCACGCATCACTCGACCACCCATTCACCACGCATCACCACATCACACTGCACCATCATCAGCATCCGCTGGCACTCTTATCAACTCTGCACATCCATGACCTCACTCTGCCCCCAGCATCACCTTCACTGGGACCACCATCATCACGATACAGTCGAACGCCATCATCACCGGTCGACTCCACCAATATCATCTTACCATACAGCTCTAAAGCCAGTCCTATCATCGCCATCATCTCTAGCACCATCACCATCCAGCACCCTAGCACCAGTATCACCATCACGCTACTGGCATCACTCACTCGGCTCATTATCTACCGACCACTCATGCCACGCATCATCACAACACTTCTGCCACCATTCATGACCATCACTCTGCCACCATCCATCACCATCACCACCATCACGATCACTGCTAACTCTAACAACCACCATCATCCACCATCACTCTACACCTATCACCGCTACCAACTGATCACAGACCCGAATACTCTACCACCATCACCGACCATCGACTCTAAAACCACCATCACCCCACTCACTCTAACCACCATCCATCACCATCACTGCTACCACGCATCACTACTACTCACCATCACCAGCCATCACTCTAGCCACCACGACCGCCCATCACACTACCACCAGTCATCACCATTCACTCTGCCAGCGCGACCATCACCATCACTCTACCACCCATTCAACGACCGATCACCCACCATCACTCTCACCATACCATCATCACTGGCCACCATCTACTCCAGCCACCCATCATCACCATCAAAGCACTCTAGCGCACCATCACTCAGCCACTATCACGCACCATCACTCTGCCGACCACCAACACCATCACCAGTCTACCAAAATCATCACCATCACTGTACCACCTATCATCTACCATCGACATCTACACTTACCATCGCCATCACTGCTACGCACCAATCATCCAAAAACCATCACCTACTCCTCACCAGCATCACCATCACGCTACCCACCATCACCACCATCCACTCAACTCACCGACTCTTACCACCGATCACTGACCTACGCTTACCATCATCACGATCACTCTACCTAGTGACTACAACCACCATCACCATCACTGGCTAAGGGCCTACTCATCACCCTTCACTCTACTCACACCATTACCATCTACTCTTTAGCCCCTACCATCATCACCATCAACTCTACTACCTCCTATCACCATCACTTCTAAGTGCCAACCACCATCACCATCACTCTACCACCATCATTACGACCTTCACTCTACCACGCACCATCACATCACTCTACCACCATCATCACCATCACTCTGCTACCATTCATCATCACCATCACTCTACGACCATCATCACCATCACTCTACCACGCTCATCACGTCATCACTCTACGCACCACCATCAGGCCATTACTCTACCTACGTCACCATCATCCATCCTATCCACTCTATGACTATCGATCACCATCATCTTAGCACCATCAACACGGCATCAACCTACCACCATCATCACCATCACTCTACGACGATCATCACCATCGACTACTACCACCACCACCATCACCCATCACTCTAAACCATCTACTATCGAACATCAAAGAACTCTGCTCACCATCATCATGTCACCATACTCTTACGACCATCATCACCATCACTCTACCACCATACACACCATCACGTCTGACAACCATCATCACCATCACTCTACTATACCATCGATCACCATACACTCTACCATCCACATCTACCATCACTCTACTACAATGCAGCACGCATCACTCTAGCGGCGACCTCAGCATCACGCATCACTCTACAACGGCATCATCACCACACTCTAGCCATCCATCATCACCATCACTCTACTATCAATCAACACCATCATCTCTATCATCAATCAACACCATCACTCTCCTCCACCATCATCACCATGCACTCTACGCACCATCCCACCATCACTCAACGCACCCATCATCACGAGCCCTCTAGACCACCATCACTTTAAGCACCATCATCACCATCACTCTACCACCCTCATCACTCATCACACTACGCATCATCACCATACGACTCTAGCCACCAACATCACCATTCCTCTAGCGCACTATTCATCACGCATCACTCTACATCCAATCATCACCATCACAAATCTACCACTACCGATCTTACCATCACTCTACCATCACCATCACCATCACTCTACCACCCTCATCACCATCACTCTACCACCGACCATCACCATCAATCTAGACCACCATCATCAGCATCACTCTAGCGCACTCATCACTTCTACAACCATCATCACCATCACTCTAGCCACTACCATCAACATCACTCTACCCATCACCATCACCATCACTCTAGCGTCACCAGCATCACCTATGACTCTACCACTAAGCAATCACCATCAACTCGTAGACTACCACCATTACCATCAATACTACCACCATCATCAGCATGTACTCTATCACCATCACTCTGAGCAACCATCATCACCATTCATCTCACCCACGCATCAGGCCACTCATCACTGCTAACTGCACCATCATCACGCATCAATCTAACACCTCATCACCATGCACTCTAAACACTGCTACCACCATCTCCCACCATCACTCCTATGGCCACATCATCACCATCACTCTATCACCATGCACCACGCATTCAACTCTATCAACGCATCAACCACGCATCACTCTAGCCACCATCACACACGGCATGCAGCTCTACCGCCATCACCACCATCACTCTACCAGGCACCATCATCGCCCATCAATATTCTCACCATCACTCTACCACCATCATCTCTACCACCATAACCAACAAGCACTCTACCACCATCTACGCACGCATGCACACTACCACTCATCATCACGCATCACTCCTACTCACCATCATTCTCCATCACTCTACCTATACCATCACCTACCACCATCACTGCTAGCAGCATCACCACCATCAGACAGATACCGACCATCATCACCATCACTCTACCACCATCATCACCATCACTCTCCCACTACACCATCACGCATTACTCTACCACCATCATTACCATCACTCTAACCCATCCACCATCACCAATCATCTAACCACCAGCTTTTCATCACCATCACTCTACGCCACCAACGATCACCATCACTGCTCCAACTTCATCACGCATCACTCTACCACCACATGTCACATCAAGGTGGGTCACTCTACCACTATCCATCACATAGCTCTCTACACCATCATCACGCATCCACTCTTCCACCATTTTACGCCATCAGTCTAACACTCATCATCACCCTCCCTCTACCACCATTCATCACCATCACATCTACCACGCACGAATCAGCCGCAACTCTACCACCATCACCACCATCATCTCAACCACCAATCATCACCGCCACTCTACTACCACCATCACTCTAAGCACCATCATCACCATCACTCTACCGTACCATCATCACGCATCACATCTAGCCATCATCACCACTCACTGCTACCATCGAACATTCACCATCCTCTATGAGGACTACCACATACCATCACGCATCACTCTACCATCACCATCACCCTATCCACTCTACGCACCAGCATCATCCATCACGTCTACCAACCCTCTGCACCATCACTCTGACCACCACCATTACCATGCACTCTACCACCATCATCAGCCATCCCTCTACCACGCATCAACTCTACTTTCATCATCACCAATCACTCTACCACCATCACCGACCATACAATCTACCACATCATTACCATCCACATCTAGGACCACCATCACCCTTCATTCTGACCCACCATCACTTCTAGCCATCATTACCACCAATCACTCTACCACCATCACACCCATCACTCTACCACCTATCATCAGCCATCACTCTACACCATCAGTCACCTTCTCATTCTACCTACCATCATTCACCATCAATCTACCACCACCATCCGCATCACTCTTAGCCACCATCACTATACAACCAGGCACTCTACGACCATCTATCAGCATCAGATCTAGCGCATACGCATCATCAGCCATCAACAATCACGCACCGACCATCACCATCACTCTATCTCTAGCCACCACCGATACACCATCACTTCTTCTACCATCACTATACAACCATCACTCTACCCAACCATGCATCACCATCAATCTACACCATCATCACCATCACTCTACCAGCTCATCACCACCATCACTCCTACCACCATCATCACCTTCCTCTACCAACCATCACTCTACAATCATTACCTACCGATGCACTCTGATCAGCCATCATCACCATACTCTTACCACCGTTCACCACGGCCTCGCACACATCTACGGGCACCATCATCACCATCACTCTACCACCAATCCTCAGACCATCACACACTACCATCCTCACCAATCACTCTACCATCAACATCACAAACATCACCATCACTCTACCTACCATCATCACCATCAGCTCTAGCCACCATCATCACTCATCACTCACAACCATCATCACCCTCATTCTACACCACATCACCATCACATCTACCACCACTCATCACCATCACTCTAACTACCACCATCACTATAGGCACACCATCACTCTAGCGTAACCATACCATCTCACCATCACTCACTACGCGACCGAGCATTCACCATCAATCTACCACCCCAGCCATCACCATGCAATCTAGCCACTACGCCACCTATCACCATCCACGCTTCACTAATCACTATACAACCATCACTCTAACCACCATCATCACCATGCAATCTAGCCACCATCTCACCATCAACTCTAGCCACCATCACCACCATACTCTACGCGACCATCTCACTTCACTCTACTCTACCACCATCACTCTACATCATTACTACCGATCACTCTATCACGCATCATCACCATCACATCTACCACCCTTCACCACCCTGCGACTCTACCACCATGCATCACCATCACTGCTACCACCATCATCACCATATCATCTCCTACGGCACCTTCATCACACCATCACTCGTATCCACCACCATATACACCATCACTCTACGCAAAATCATCACATTACTCTATCGCCTATCATCAGGCAATCACTCTACTGCTACCAGCATCACCAATCATTCTTACCACCATCATCTAGCCACCAACCGACCATCATCACTCTACTAACGCAATCATCACCATCACTCTACGACAGACGCATCATCACCAGCACTCTACCACCACCTATCACCGCACCATCACTCTTACGCATCTCGTTCATTACCTATCACTCTACCACTACGCATCATTACCATCACTCTACCACCTCATCACCATCAGCTCTACCACCTATCATCACCATCCATCTCTACCACCGACCATCGAAGCATCACTCTAAGGCGCACCATCATCACCTTCACTCTACGCACCATCATCACCATCACTCTACCACTTCATCACCATCCCTCTACCTACCACCATACACATCACTCCTACCATAAATCATCACCATCACTCTACCGCCATCATCACAGTCACTCTTAGCGCACGGCAGCTAACACTCATCATTCCTTACCACCATCATTCTACCACCGACCGAACCATCATCACCACTCTACTAGCCGATCATCCACCCTCACTCTACCACCATCACACCATCACTCTAGGCGCTACCACCATCACCATCAGCACTCTACCACCTTCATTTCCATCTACTCTACCACTACGCATCAGCGCATCACTCGACCACCATCATTCACCATCACTCTACCCACCATCATCAGCCATCACTCTACCACCAACCATCACCATCACTCTACCGACCATCATCACCATCACTCTACCACCATCAACACCGATCCTCTTACCACTATCTCACACATCACTCTTAGCTCACTCTACCACCATCACCGAAACGGCATCACTCTACCACCATCATCAACATCAAATCTACCATCCATCATCACTCATCACTCTACCACCCATCATCACCATCAACTACAATCATCAGCCATGCACTGCTAGCATCAAATCATCACCAGTCTACCTCCACCACTATCATCACCATCACTCTACGCAATAAAAAAACAATGAACAGCAACTATCACTCTAACCACTGCATCACCACCGCAATCACTCTACCACCCATCGATCACCATCATCTCTATCTAGCAATCAGCAGCACCATCACTCTACCCCATCTCCACCATCACTCTTACAAGCCATCATCACCATCAGGTCTCTACAATCCTGATCATCACCATCACTCTACTACAATCAGCACCAACACTCTACCACCATCATCACTCATCACTCTTGACAACCATCATCACCATCATCTACACCATACATCACCATCACTCTACTACAATCCAGACCATGCACATCTACCACCATCATCGCCATCACTTTAGCCACCATCATCACCATCAGACTCTAGCCATTGTCATCATTATCACTCTACTACCTGTATGAACCACCATCACTCTACCGACCACCCAATCACCATTACTCCTACTACCATCACCACCATTACTCTACGCACAACAGCTAGCGCTACCATCATCACCATCGACTCGAAAAAGACAACGGCATCATCACCATCACTCTACACGATCATCACCATCTTTTACGAACCCCGCCGATCTATTGTCCTATGATCTACCGTACGCCCGCAGCTACGAACCCGACGGCCGATGGCTGATTGTCGCTGTTTATCTACCTACCTCAGGGCTACCACGAGCAACAGCGTCTATCTAGGGACGAAACTGTCGAACCCGAGTACGACTAATCTCTTTAGTTACCACATGCCTGGAGTTTCCCTTTCTCGCATTATCCTGGATTGTTGCGCGTCAACCTCCCCACAAGTCTTCTCACGTCAGGCTCCAGTTACGATGAGCAGTTTCATGTTTCAGCTCTGGTGAAGTTGACCTACAGAGGGATTGAGTGAATGTCTGGTATGCACCTGATCGTCGCTTGAAGAACGCATAGCGGCACAGTTCGGAGCTACCTAGGCCGGTGCTGCTACACTTACTCTAGACCTTAGCTCGCTCTAGTTCCGTATGCTCAGGGCAGCTCTGCAGCTTAAAGTAGTTTGATGTAATCCACACACATATATTAGGCTCTTCACCTCGCCTTTCTCAGCCGTTGCTACAAGATTGTTGTATGTTGTATAATATGATATAGCTGTTATATGTTTAAATGGTTACGTATGGTTAAGGGTAAATTATAGAAAGTGCTGAATATTTGTTAAGGAATTTATGGTACTTTATTATAGCACTGACAAAACTCTCCATCCTTTGTCTACCCTTTTATAGTCGCGATTGTCTTTGTTTTTTTATTGTTGTTTGCCTGTTGTGGGATCTGGGTAGACTTTTAACTCTATCTAGAATCGCCCACTCGTTAAGGCACACATTAGTATATCTTGTCATAATTTAACCGCGTTAATGAGTAGTCTATTCATTGTACACGTAAATAGTTTGTTGTGTTTACGTAGTGCACGTTATTATTGTCATTATTTACTATGCATTAATAGTTGTTAGTATATTTACAGCACATTAGTCGTCAAGCATTTACATGTTTAATAGTTTTCATTATTTACTTGTTAATAGTTTTCATATTTACACGTTAAATGTTATTTCATTTTACACGTTAATAATTGTCATCATTTACACTTTAATAGTTTTTCATTATTTGCACGTTAATAGTTGTCATACTTTCCTTAATATTTGTCATTATTACACGTTAATAGTTCATCATGCATTTACATTTATTTTGGTTTCATTATTTCACATTAATAGTGTTATTATTTTAACGTTAATAGTTGTCATCATTTACCACTTTAATATTGTCATTATTTACTATCGTTAAAAGTAGCCATTATTTACATTCCACATTTTTCGTTATCATTACACATTAATAGTTGTCATTATTTACAAGTTAATTAGTGCTCATTGAATTTACATGTTTTTAATAAGTTTTTTTTTTTTTTTTGGTTACATCATTTACACGTTAATAGTTTTTCATTATTTAATGTTTTTAGTTAGTCAGCGTTTAATTATTTGTCATTATTTA